>JACYXH010000810.1:1415000-1507500 GCA_026745465.1 Lota lota | reverse complement strand
AATGTGTGTGTCCTTGTGTGTAAGTGTGTGTGCGTGTGTGTCTGAAAGAGATAGTGGGGGAGGGGTGTGTGTGTGAGTGTGTGCGTGTGTTTGTATGCTTGTGTGTGTGTGTGTGTGTGTTTGTGTGTGAGAGAAAGAGCTTTGAGCAAGCTCTGCAAATGGTGTGTGTGTTTGCATGTGTGTGTGCGTGTGTGTGCGTGCGTATATGTGTGTGTGCGTGTGTATATGTGTGTGTGTGTGTGTGTGTTACAGTGCAACAATATGTGCCTGTACTGCATGAAAGGGAAATGAATGCAGTATGTGTGAGTGTATGTGTGTGTGTGTGTCTGTCTGTGTATGTGTGTGTTTTTATCGATGTGTGTGTGTGTGCGCATGTGTGTTTGTATCGATGTGTGTGTGTGCATGTGTGTGTGGGTGCTTGTGTAAAAGTATTGTTTTCCTATGCATGCGTGTATATGTGTGTGTGTGTGTGCTTGTGGTTCTGTGTGAGTTAGTGACTGAATGAATGAGTAAGTCAACGAGTGAGTGAGTGAGTGTGGGTGCATGTATTTATTAGTGTGCATGTATGCCTGTGTGCGAGCCAATTTGTGGCTACTTTCAATTGTGTATTTTAATGTGTATGTGTGCGTATGAGTGTGTGATGTATGGAATTTAATCTTTGAGCATAGTGTGTATCTTTATTAAGGGTGTGTAGTTGTGTGTGTGTGTGCGTGTGCGTGTTGTGCAGTTTATTATAAAGATGGCGTGACACTATGCGCACACAGACAGAGCAACTTTACATACAGTAAACCCAGTCTAGTATACTTTACATACATTAAACTCATTATATATACTTTACATACAGCCAGCCCAGTCTAGTATATATACGTATGTTACATACATTTAACCCAGTCTAGTATATATAATTGACATACAGTAAACCCAGTATAGTCTATATACGTTACATACAGTAAACTCAGTCTAGTATGCTTTACATTCAGTAAATCAAGTCTAGCATATATACTTTACATACAGTCAGTGCAGTCTAGTATATATACTTTACATACAGTAAAACCAGTCTATATATTTTACACACAGTAATCCCAGTCTATATACTTTACATACAGTAAGCCCAGTCTAGTATATATACCTTAAATACAGTCAACCTAGTCTAGTATAATTACGTTACATACAGAAAACCCATTTAGAAATATAGACTTTACATACAGTGAACCCAGTCTAGTATTCTTTACATACAGTCAGCCCAGTCTAGTAAATATACTTTACATAAAGTAAGCCCAGTCTATTAGATATACTTTAAAGTAAACCCAGCCTAGCATATATACTTTACATACAGTCAACCCAGTCTAGTATACTTTACATACAGTTAACCCAGTCTAGTATATACTTAACATACAGTAAACCCAGCGTAGTATACTTTATATACAGTAAACCCGATCTAGTATATACGTTACATACAGTAAACCCAGCGTAGTATACTTTACATACAGTAAACCCGATCTAGTATATACTGTACGTTACATACAGTAAACCCAGCGTAGTATACTTTACATACAGTAAACCCGATCTAGTATATACGTTACATACAGTAAACCCAGCGTAGTATACTTTACATACAGTAAACCCGATCTAGTATATACGTTACATACAGTAAACCCAGCGTAGTATACTTTACATACAGTAAACCCGATCTAGTATATACTTAACATACAGTAAACCCAGCGTAGTATACTTTACATACAGTAAACCCGATCTAGTATATACGTTACATACAGTAAACCCAGTGTAGTATACTTTACATACAGTAAACCCGATCTAGTATATACGTTACATACAGTAAACCCGGCGTAGTATACTTTACATACAGTAAACCCGATCTAGTATATACGTTACATACAGTAAACCCAGTCTAGTATATTCACATTACGTACAGTCAGCCCTGTCTAGTATACTTTACATACAGTAATCCCAGTCTAGTATATACACTTTACATACAGTTGACCCAGTATAATATATATACTTTACATAAAGTCGGCCCAGTCTAGTATATATACTATACATACAGTAAACCCAGTATATGATATATACTTTAGCTACAGTTATAGATATTCGTTAGGCTATATAATGAATACCACACACACACATACACACACACACACACACACACACACACACACACACACACACACATACACACACATACACTGTACACACACACACACACACACACACACACACACACACACAATGTTTGGGGCTTCAGTGTATATATTGAATGATTTTGTCCCAAATGTTAATTAGCGACGGCTATGTTACAGGATATGTTTTGAATACCATACCAATATACACACACAAACACACACACACACACACACACACACACACACACACACACAGACACACACACAATAGCGTACACACACAATGTTTCTGCCTTTAGCGTATGTAATGACTGTGTCCCTAATAGTTCTTACTTAGCAATTGCTATGTTACACACATGTATGCGTGTGTCTGCCATTAAAGAGTGCATTAAGCAAGTGCATCACAATGATCCCTATTTGAAATATATCCACGTGTTTACACATCCGTGATCACTAGTGATCCGCCATGGAGAAAATTAGAATCCTAATCCAAAAATGTAACTGGTGATAGACCTCTAAAAACATACAATGTGATATGAAGTAACACAAATCAGAAATGTACAAACTTAATGAAGCTGTATATGTTTTACCAGTGCGTTTATTTAGTTTTTACTTGTGTATTCTGCAGACAAGCACATGTGTGTCTGTGTGTGTGTGTGTGTGTGTGTGTGTGTGTGTGTGTGTGTGTGTGTGTGTGTGTGTGTGTGTGTGTGTGAGTGTGTGAGAGAGTGTGTGTATGTATATATGTATATAATGTCAACAGCTTACCAGCTATAGACCATACCTAAGTATATTTGGATTAAGTGTAGCCAATCGATGTGGTTTCTGTGTTGAAAACATCCCCTTTAGCCAAATTACCATGAAAAAAAGGTAAGAGCAAAATTTGTCATTTAACATAACATGTAGGCCCATTGAAACACATCATTTATATACTTTAAACGCTCTTCAGTTAACCTTGAACAAACAAGGTAATGTTGGTATTGTGTGAAGTATAGGATTATCATATTCCAACCCCATTAGCATTCCTTCCTTAAAGGTAAAATAACGAACTGTACTTTGTACCTCAATATAGCGTTGGGTTGGAGGTCAAATAAAAAATCGTATACAAGAATATAAAAATCAACATCAGTATCAATATACCAGTGCAGTCATACTACTTTACATGCTATCTATTCTTCCTAGAAAAGATCAACTTTTTTGTGGACACGTCTATTTCTACGTTGGGGCGGTAGATACCAATCTATCGAGCCTCACTATCCGTGACACACATCCTCCCGTCAAGCTCACTAGCTGAACACCTAGTTTAAATAATTTTACGTCACACAATTTACACAATTGGAGTGAACAATGAAAACCGGTAGAGTTTTGTATTGTTTGCTCGACAACCACCCCTCTACTCCGCCAGAATGGACGCGTCTAGAATAACCTTCGCGTGAGCTAGTAGAGTGGAGAGAGCGAGAGGTACGGAGGAGATCAGCAGTCGCGAGCGTGAATATGGCGGAGACCGTACGCTCTCTCTTCGACTACCGGGAGGCGCAGACCCTGGACAGCGACGGAGACGGCATCAAACCGGCACCACCTCCCCGGGGGTGAGAGAGTTAAACCAGTCATGACTTTAAAAACCTAGTTGAAAATTTGGAATTATAATCGTTTTCCTCCTCACTGACAGCGAAATGGTGTGTGTGTGTATGTGTGTGTGTGTGTGTGTGTGTGTGTGTGTGTGTGTGTGTGTGTGTGTGTGTGTGTGTGTGTGTGTGTGTGTGTGTGTGTGTCAGCGCGAGTCCATTTGAGGATGTTTTTGATATAACTAAGTTGTAAACACGCGTAACATTGTCAGGTATTGAAAAAATGCCACATTAGGAAAATATAGGAGACATCGTGGTGTATTTTTATTGAGCGTTTCGTTGTTTAACGTTAAGTTATACCATCGCTCGAGCGAGAGGTGTGTGCGCGCGTGCGCGAGTTTGCGTCTGTGTGCCCGCGCACGTGTATGTGACTATCTCTAGGTTCACCTATCGCAGGTTTAGCTGTAAATGCATTCTTCCAATTTCACACTGAAACCCGTAATGCTACGCAAAACTAAGCAACTAGTTGACTTTCTGGCTATAGTTGTTATCCGGGTCACTAACTGGGTGTCATATGTCAAAAGTTTTGACATTCGTTATATTTATTAAAACAGCACATTGTCACAAACATAAAGAAATAACAAATGTTTCTGTCAACGTTCTCCTATGTGTCTGTGGTCTCTGGGTGCGCGCGCGCCTCTGTGTCGGAGCTGTGCGTGTGTGCGCGCAAATGTGAGCGTATGCGTGCAAATGTGAGTGTATGCGTGCACGCGGGGATGTGTGTGTGGTTGTGTGAGAGAGAAAAGCACACGCATACACACACGCAGGGAGGGGGAGAGAGCGTGAGAGAGAAAGGAACAGCTCTCTCCCTGTGTCTGTGTGTGTGTGTGTGTGTGTGTGTGTGTGTGTGTGTGTGAGGGAGAGCGAGGGAGGGAGAGAGAGACACACACACAGGGAGGAGGAGTGTGTGTGCAAGGGGGAGGGGAGCTGTGTGTGTGTGTGTGTGTGTGTGTGTGTGTGTGTGTGTGTGTGTGTGTGTGTGTGTACTCCAGAGCAGAGGAAGGGGAGGGATGTGTGTGTGTATGTGAGAGAGAGGGGGGCGGGGGATGGAGGGGTGGAGGTGGTGTGTGTGTGTGTGTAGGGAAGGGAGGGGGAGAGTGTGTGCGTGACAGAAACAGACACTGTGTGTGTGTGTGTGTGTGTGTGTGTGTGTGTGTGTGTGTGTGTGTGTGTGTGTGTGTGTGTTTCTGTGTGAGAGAGAGAGGCAGACAGAGAATGAGTGTGTGTGTGGGTTTGAGAGAGAAAGAGAGAGAGTGTGTGTGTGTTAGAGAGAGAAAGAGAGTGTGTTAGAGAGAGAGGGAGAAAGAGATAGGAAGGCACATTGTGTAATGTGTGTGTGTGTGTGTGTGCGTGACAAAGAGATCAGGAGTGTGTGTGTGTGTGTGTTTGTGTGAGTGTGTATGTGTGAGTGTGTATGTGCACATGCAGATGTGTCTGTTGGCTGTGGTATTGAGTGACTAGATGTGTGTGGTTGTGAGAGAATGAGTGTGTGTGTGTGTATGTGTTGGTCTATGAATGTGTGTGTGGGTCTGTGTGCGTATGTGTGTGGGTCTGCGAGTGTGTTTGTGTGTGTGTGTGTGAGAGATGTGTGTTGCATTGACAGGGTATGTGTGTTTGAGGGAGAAATGTGTATTTCAGAGGGAGTGTGTGTGTGGGCGTGTGTGGGTCTGCGAGTGTGTTTGTGTATGCGAGAGACGTGTGTTGCATTGACAGGGTATGTGTGTTTGAGGGAGAAATGTGTATTTCAGAGGGAGTGTGTGTGTGTGTGTGTGTGTGGGCGTGTGTGCGTATGTGTGTGGGTCTGCGTATGTGTGTGTGACGTGTGTGTTGCATTGACAGGGAATTTGTGTTTGAGGGAGAAATTTGTTTTTCAGAGGGAGTGTGTGTGTGAGAGAGAGAGAGAGAGAGAGAGAGAGAGAGAGAGAGAGAGAGAGAGAGAGAGAGAGAGAGAGAGAGAGAGAGAGAGAGAGAGAGAGAGAGAGAGAGAGAGAGAGAGAGAGAAACTATTTGTGTCTGAGTGTAAAGAGGCAGTATAGAATAAAGGTGTGTTTAGTGTCTGGAGAGAGCGGGATAGAGAGACACAGGGAGGGAGGGACGGAGGGAGGGAGGGAGGGAGAGAGTGATAGAGAGGGAGAAATATGGAGGGAGAGAGAGGGAGAGAATTGTGTTAGAGATTTTTAGATGTGTGTGCATGTAAGAAGGCACATTTAATGTGTGTGTATATTTGTGTGTGTTTGTGTGAATGTGTGTATTTCTGCTCGCCCATATGTGTGTTGTGTTTCTACATGTGCTTGTGTATTTCTGAGTGCGTGTGTGTGTGCATGTGTGTGTGTGAGTGTGTGTGTGTTTGTGTGACAGATAGAAGGAAAGTGTGTTACAGTCTCAGGCAAGGGGAGGGCAGTGAGTGTGTGTGTGTGTGTGTGTTAGGAGAGTGGGGGAGGGAATGAGAGTGTTTGTTTGTGTGTGTGTGAGAGAGGGAGAGAGAAGAGGTGTGTGCGTGTTTAATCATGAGTTTCTTTGTGTGTGTGTGTGTGTGTGTGTGTATGTTTGCCTCTGTGTGCTTTTGTGTGTCTGTTTCTTTTAAGTGTGTATGTGTGTGTCTGTGTTTGTATGTTTGCCTCTGTGTGTGTTTTTGTGTGTCTGTTTCTTTTGTGTGTGTGCGAGATAGCGAAAGAGAGAGAGAGACCAAGTCATTTTAGGTTCATATGTGGCGGTTGTTAGAAGAAATACAAATCATGTGTTGAACTGCTGATGGAAGTGAAGACAGACCTAGACAGAAACACAGACAGGTCAGCGTGTGTCTGTGTGTGTGTGTGTGTGTGTGTATTATAGGTAGAGTTCTGAGGAGCAGAGAGAGGAAGAGCAGATGCAGATCATGGTAGAGGAAAGTGTGTGTGTCTGTCTTTAAGAACTGAAGAGATAGTGTGTTTGTGACGACGAGTAGGCAAGGGGAGGGTGTGTGTGTGTGTGTGTGTGTGTGTGTGTGTGTGTGTGTGGGTGTGCACGTGCCAGAGAGGGATTGTGTTTGTGTATATGTGTGTGTGTATGTTAGAACAGAGAGAGAGAAAGAGAAGAGGCAGGGTGTGTGTGTGTGTGTGTGCGTGTGTGCGTGCAAGCGTTTTCAACTGAAGGGAGGGTGTGTGTATGTGTGTGTGTGTGTGTGTGTGTGTGCATGTGTTTTCAACTGAAGGGAGGGTGTGTGTAAGTGTGTGTCTTGGAAACTGGAAAAGAGGGCTTCGTGGCTAGTGCATATGCTGTCTATATATATGCTTGTGTGTGTGTATGTGTGTGTGTTTGTGTGTGTGTACCAGTTAGTGTGTTTGCATGCGTGTTTGTTCTGCAGTCCGTAAGAAAGGGAGGGGTGTGTGTCAAGAGTGAGACAGACACAAGAATTGCGTGTGTGTGTGTTTGTGTTACTGTGTGTGTGTGTCTGTGTGTGTGTATGTGTTTGTGTATGTGTTCAACAAGGGCAGTTTTGTATGTGTGTGTGTGTTTGTGTTTGTGTGTGTTGCTGTGTGTTTGTGTGTGTCAGAGAGGGGAGAGTGTTTATGCATCTGCTTTGTTTATGAAAGAGGAATGGACAGTGCGTGTGTGTGTGTCTGTGTCTGTGTCTGCGTGTGATTATGAGTGTATGTGCGTAGGTGTTTGTGTATATTGCACACACTGTTTGTGTGTGGGTGGTATGGTATATGTAAGAAGGGGGAGGGAGAATGTTGTGTGTGTCTGTTTCCATGAGTGTGTTTGTGTGCGCACACATTAGTGTGAACCTTTACATGAGACAAGTGTGTGAGGCCAGTTGGTTAAGTTAGTGTGTGTATGTGTTAGGGTGTGTGTTATGTATTCAAACTGACATAAAGTGTATGGTAGCTACAGTTGTGTAATGATGGTGTGCTATGTTGTCTGTTTGTTCGTATGTGCGTATGTATAAATATGCTTTGTTGGGGTGTGTGTGCGTGTGTGTCTGTGTGTGCGGGCGCATAATGTGTTTGTATATATCTGAGAAAGAATGCGCTCCAAAAAAAAAGTGTGTGTGTGTGAGAGAGAAGGAGAAACAGAGTGAGATAGAGAGAAGGGAGAAAATATATTGTAGAAGATATTCATGAGCCTAACACAGCAACGTGCAGATAGTGTGTGTGTGTCTGTCTGTCTGTCTGTCTGTCTGTCTGTCTGTATGTGTGTGTGTGTGTGTGTGTGTGTGTGTGTGCTATAGAGAAAGGGAGAGAGAGGGAGGGTGTGTGTGTGTGTGTGTGTGAGATGTGAGAGATGGAACATGAGACTGGGTTTGGTTATTTGAGAGAGAGAGAGAGAGAGAGAGAGAGAGGGAGAGAGAGAGAGAGAGAGAGAGAGAGAGAGAGAGAGAGAGAGAGAAACTGAGCACTAGAGTGTGTGTGCGCTTCACTGAGCTTGCTTGTGTGTATGTGTGTGTAAGCTTTAGTGAGAGGGGGGAGGGTAGTGTGTGTGTGCGCATGTGAGCTCAGCTAAAGAGAGGATGTGTGTTTGTGTGTGCGCCTGTGTGTGTGTGTGTGTGCCTGCATGTGTGTTTGCCTCTGTGTATGTGCATGCCTGTCTTTGCGCCTGTGTGTGTGTGTGTGTGTGTATGTGTGTGTGCCTGTATGTATGTGCGTGCCTCTGGTGCCTGTGTGTATGTGTGGCTGTTTGCTTGTGTGTATGTGTTCTTCTCTGCCTGTGTGTGTGTGTGTGTGTGCATGTGCTTCTCTGCCTGTGTGTCTGTGTGTGTGTTTGTGTGCCTTTGTGTGTATGTGTGTGTGTGTATGTGGTTGGTTGTGTGGTTGATTATGTGTGCGTGCGTGTGTGTTAGTGTGTGTGTGCTTGTGTTTGCGTGCCTGTAAGCCTGAAAAGGAGGGGTGTGTGTTGAGTAAGCGTCTGTTTGCGTGCCTGTGTGCTTGTGTGTGCTAGTGTGTATGTGCTTGTGCGCTTGTGTGTATGTGCTTGTGTGTGCTAGTGTGTATGTGCCTGTGTGCTTGTGTGTATGTGCTTGTGTGTGCTAGTGTGTATGTGCCAGTGTGCTTGTGTGTGTGTGCTTGTGTGTGTTAGTGTGCATGTGCCTGTGTGTTAGTGTGTCTGTAATTGTGTGTGCTAGTGTGTATGTGCCTGTGTGCTAGTGTGTATGTGCTTGTGTGTGTTAGTGTGTATGTGCCTGTGTGTTAGTGTGTATGTAATTGTGTGTGTTAGTGTTTATGTGCCTGTGTGTGTTACCGTGCATGCATGTGGGCCAGACAAGGGGAGGGGTGTGTGTGCACATGTGGGCTGTTGGAACTGCATGTGTGTGTGTGTGTGTGTGTGTGTGTGTGTGTGTGTGTGTGTGTGTATGTGTGTGTTTTTGTATGCTTACGCATATGTGGGTCTTGAGCAAGGAGTTGTTTGTGTATTTGTGCATACATGTGGGTTGGCAGGAGCAGTGTGTGCATGTGTTAGTGTGTTCATGTGTGTGTGTATGTGTTTGTGTGTGTATGTATGCAGATATTTTTGTGTTTGTGTCTGTGCGTGTATCTCTGTTACTGTGTGTGTGTGTGTGTGTGTGTGTGTTAGTGTTAGAATGTGTATTAGTATTAGTGTGTGTGTGTTAGTATGTATATGTGTCAGTGTGTGTTGGCGTGTGATTGTGTGATAGCTGGAGTGAAGGAAAGGCAGAGAGTGAGAGAATTAATGAGAGAGGGAGAGAAGGATGGGGAGTGAGAGAGTGTGGTAAAGTACTGAGACGTCCACTAGACTAGCGGAGTGAAGGTGAGACAGATTTAGTTCTCAGAAACCCATCAACCTGAACACACACACACACACACACACACACAGGGTGACCAAAATAATATTAGAAAAATAAGTAAATAAATAAACTACATTTATCCGGAAAAGCTAACAATGCTGTAGCACACATTCTACGTATTACACATCTATTAGAGTGTTATTCTCAAATGAACAACACTATTGTGATTAATCACCTTCGGTAAAAGGAAATTTGAGCCTGACATTTACATATGCAATTAACAAAAGATTACTTTTTGGGCAATACAGGCCACAATACCGCCATAGAAAAGAAAAATCTGTAGACTACTCTCCGTTTTAAATTGAACCATGAAGTTTAGAAAAAAACTTCTCGCATATATCAAATTTCACATTCATATTTGTTTCGACCGATCATGTTGCTTGAGGCAAGGATCTGTATGCGCCTAATTTGCGAACGTAAATTCGGCCATCAGTGGTCAACTTTAAAATAGCGTCTAAAGGTTTCAAATCAACAAGTGTGGACTGGCTAGTGGCCACTGTAAAGACTTCTGAAAGCTTCATCCACTCACAGGAATGAGTTTTCTTCGGAAGAATATCTCAGTTACAAATCAGGAAACAAGGTGTAACTCCTCCCCTTGCTGTTTCTGGTTTCCGGCCCAGGCTTTGTGCCGTCTCCCCACCAGAAGTTCTGCTATTACATAGGACTGCTGGATCTGAGATAAGGCAATCTGTAGTTAGATGTTTGGTATCTCGCCAGACAGATAATTTTCAGATACAAATTATGTAAGCGAGGAAGAGAGACGTAACACATTTAACAGATAACATTGGTTGAGATCTCCATTTTAGTCTTTTTGTTTCAATGCCTTTTTAAAATAAATAAATTAAGAATGCTATGCAACTGCAGCATAAAACTGGAAAGGACGAAAGTATAATATTGATTTGAGATTATTTCCCCCCCCCCCCATCCGAATCGTGATTGCATCTCAGCCTTATTGCCTGCAATGTTTGTTGCTTGTAATGTGTTGTTAAAGTGACGGAGTAAAAAACAACAACATTGGCATGTAATGAGTATGCATAACTACATATGATTGCGCCACCAAGTATGTTTCATGACACACACACACACACACACACACGCATGCATGCACACACACAGACACACACAGTATCACTAGTCCACATGGGAGAGGAGTGGATCAATGCAAAGACAGTGGGTCTGGTTGATATCTCTGCCGAATAGTGTTCACGCTCTCCCTCTTTCTCACTTTATGTCTCTCTCTTTCGCTTTATCTATCTCGCTCTCTCTCTTTCCTCACTCTCTCTCTTTCTCTTTATCTCTCTCTCTATCTATCTCGCCATCTCTTTATCTCGCTCTCTCTTTCTCTTACCTCACTCTCTCTCTCTCTTTCTCTTTATCCTAACCCTCTCACTTGTTCAGACTCATGCACGCAGGTGCACACACACACACACACACAGCACACACATTACACCAACACACACACACACACACACACACACTACCACAATCACACACACACACACACACACACACACACACACACACACACACACACACACACACACACACACACACACACACACCCAGTACAGAGTAACGAATGCTTCAGAATCCAAATCATCCTCTCTCTATGGCCTACTTGCATCAGCTTCTACTGTCATGTGAGTTAAAAAATAGACTGATGGGGAAACAGAACTGAGATGGGTGATCTCGGCCCACATCGACAGACTGCAGATGATAATGTAGTAATGGCTAGGTCATGTTTGACGCCCATCCAAAAGGTGGCGGGTTCAATTCCCGCTACCCTGCGGTGTACCTGGAGGCTTTTCATGGGCACGATGCCCAACCCCTTCCTGCTCATTAATGACATCAAATGTATCTGCACATTTGATGTACCATGGAAATCAGAGTTCAGATAGAAGTGTCTGCTGAATGAAACATTTAAAAACAATTCAAGTAAGATAGTTTAAAAAAGCTTTGGAAGATAAGTTGCAATTCAAGCCCTCCTCTGCTCTAACAAGTGTAATTTATGGTCTCTCTCTCTCTGTCTCTGTGTGTGCGTCTCTCTCCCTCTCTCTCCGTCTCTCAGTCTCAGTCTCTCTCTCTGTCTCTCTGTGTGTCTCTGTGTGTGTGTGTGTGTCTCTCTCTCTCTCTGTGCATCTCTCTCCCTCTCTTTCCTTCTCAGTCTTAGTCTCTCTCTCTGTCTCTGTGTATGTGTGCCTCTCTGTGTATGTCTGTCTGTTTGTGTGTGTCTCTCTCTACATCTCTATCAGCGTGTCTCTCTGTCTCCCTCTCTATCTATGTGTGTGTGTGTGTGTCCCTCACTCTCCCTTTCTTGTCCCTCGCTCTCAACCCTCCCTCCCCCACCACCCCCTACCTGAATTAGCATTAGCCACAGCCAATAGAAAACAGTTCTGTTGTTAGCAGATACACACAGCGGCTCGTCTCAACCTGTTGATTTGCATGAGGGTGAAAGAAAGGAGTTTCTACTGGTTTGTAACTGTAGTAGGCTCAGCAGTCTCCAACAGTCATTCAGATTAAGTGTAAATTCTAACTACAAAACATGTAAATAAATTCTAGCTATATATGGATATACAGTCAAGAATAAAAGTGCTTATTGGCATAAAAAAACATATATTTATATTGCCAAAGCATATATATATCAGTAAATATTAAGGACTAACATTGCTCTTTGCCCCCTTAAGGAGTGTTCGTGCTAAAAAATAAGGGCAAATAAACAGGCAACTGTAAATAAACTGTAAAAATGTCTTCTAGGATATATGATTCCAGTGGAAGGACTTATTTTGCAGTAAGGCGGGGGGTTGAAAGGTCCAGATTCACTGCGGGAACGCAACATAGAATCAATATCAGAATAATATCAATATTTCAATTGACACCTGGGACCCCTTCTCTTCACCTCTGTGGATAAAAGAACACATCCATGATGTGGTTGCCATATGTAGATGGTGTCTATCTGTGTGTGTGTGTTTGAGTGAGTGAGCATAGGCATATGTGATTGGAAGGGTATTTTTCCATTGATCCATTAGAGACTCATCAGAGTATTGATCTACCTCTGACCTGATTGATGTGAAGTTTGGCCAGGGCCATTGATTTAACGATGATTCTCTATCCACGTGTGTGTGTGTGTGTGTGTGTGTGTGTGTGTGTGTGTGTGTGTGTGTGTGGATGTCTTAGGCGCGGTTGTGGAAGAAAGCGGAAGGGGACGCCGGTGAAAGTCTTTGTCACCCAGAATGAGGAGGAGAATGTTCCAGAACACAGCTTCAACACAGGTGGGTGAATATAAATATATAACCACACATGTAAGCACGCGCACACACACACACACCATGTGTGAATCTGCATTCCACACGTTCCACTTTTATTGCGAATACTTGATAAGTCAAAGTGTGTGTGTGCACGTCTATATGTGTGTGTGAGTGGGTGTGTATGTGTGTTTGTGGTTACATTTCTCTGTGAGTGAGTGTGTTGGCCTGCATGTGAGCGTGCGTATGTGTGTGTGATGCATGTGATTTCTGTGGGGGTAGGGCACATGTGTGGATGTGTGATCCATGTGATGTGTGTGGTGTGTGTGTGTGTGTGTGTGGGGGGGGGGGGTAGGGTGTTTGTGTGCCTGTGTGTGTGTGTGTGTGTGTGTGTGTAGAGAGGGTGGTTGTGTGTGTGTGTGTGTGTGTATAAGGAGGGGGGCTGTGTGCTTTTGGGGAAGTAGAGGGTATGTATGTGCATGTGTGTGTGTGTGTGGTTGTGGAGGGGGCTGTGTGTGTGTGTGTTTCATGGGGGAGGTGGGGTGTGAGTGTGCGCGTGAGTCTGTGTTATAGTGTGACCTACTTCTGTGAATGCTGGCATGTGTGTGTACAAGCTTGTGCAAGTATGAACTGTGACATGCACCTGAATGTGTGCGTGTGTATGTGTGTGTGTGTGTGTGTGTGTGTGTGCCTGCTCCTAGCCTTGTGGAGTGCGTGTACATGTCTGTGCATACTGTGTCTCAGAGCCTGACGTACCAAACTAACCGTTTGACTTGGTAACCCTAGGAGACAGGAAGGAGACCTCAGACGGCAAGCGGTCTGCACAGGACGGACCCCCGTACCACACAGACCCCACTCCGCACAACTGGTGAGCAACGTGTGTGTGTGTGTGTGTGTGTGTGTGTGTGTGTGTGTGTGTGTGTGTGTGTGTGTGTGTGTGTGTGTGTGTGTGTGTGTGTGTGTGTGTGTGTGTGTGTGTGTGTGTGTGTGTGTGTGTGTGCGTGCGTGCGTGTGTGTGTATGCCTACGTGTTACCATGCAGTTTGTATTGGTAGATATCCATCTGTTTTAGTAATCACTAATCAGTAATCCATTACTGAATTGATCTATTACGGAATACTGCTTGGTTAGACACGAAAGTGTGTCTCTTGTTATTTGTCACAAAGACATTATATGTATGTCATAGTGTCTGGATGTGACATACATATAACATATCACATCAAATCCAGACATCCAGCATTACAAACATGTATTACACACATTATTAAATCCCAACAAATAAATCTCCGTGCCATGTTGTCATGTTGCACCGCCATGTTTCTACAGTAGCCCAGAACAGACAAACGGCTCTAGAGAGGACACTATCTTATCATATCTCAGGATCGCTATCTTTCTTGTAAGCTATGACCTCTAGTTTGACTACCTAAATAACTAAATACAATTTATAAATCTATCATGGAACCTCATCACTTGACACTTGGTTACTTTATGCTGTTGTAGAAGATGACATCATTTTGAAAGTACCTACTGGCACCTTCCACGCCAGTACCATAGTTTCCACCATAGCTTCTCCTATGCCAGTAGAAAGGGAGAGGTGATAGGGGAGGGTATTCAGTTGGTTGCATTCTGCAACCTCACCGCTAGATGTCACTAAATCCTACACAATGCACCTTAAGTATTAATCGTTTGATCAAATTAGAACTAATTATGAACTAATTACTAGCCAACTGGTCTCGGTCGGAATGCACAAATGTACACCTCAAATGCATAATAGGAATGCAGAACAATATCAGTGACACAGTGTAGACAGACCCTGGAACAAACCACTTGTAAGCCAACCCTCCCCCTTCTGACATTTGTTGCTCCTCCTCCTCTTCCTCCTCCTCCTCCTGCTGACCACTCTTCCCTCTCCTCCTCCTATTGCTCCACCGCCTCCTCCCCCTCACTCCTCCTTCTCACACTCCTCCCTCTCCTGCTCCTCCTCCTTCCTCTCCTCCTCATCAATCCTCCTTCTCATCCTCCTCCAGTGGTCCATCTGAGCATGCGGACGAGGGAGGATCAGGCGGGGTGAAGGCCGCCTCCTGCTCGGCTTCGACGGCTCGCTCCGCCCAGGCCTCGGCCCCTGCCTCTAGCCCTGCCCCCACTGCTCCCCAGGCACCGCCCCCGGCCCCTGTGCCCGGCGCCTTCCCCCCCTCCCCCAACTGCCGCATCCGCGAGGTGCACTGTGGTAGCCAGGTGAGGCTGGTGGTCATAGCCATCCGGGACATCATCAGGGGAGAGGAGATCACCGTGGACTACAGCCTGACGGAGTGGGGCGAGAACCTGGTGAGTGGAACACACACACACACACACATATATATATATATATATATATATATATATATATATAGTTAAGCACACACACGCACCCAGGCACGCAGACACACATATATATATTTAAACACACGCATGCACGCACACATGTATATATATTTAAACACACACGCATGCACGCACACCCACATATATATTTAAACACACACACGTATATATTTAAACACACACATGCATGCACACACACACACACACACACACATATTAAGATGAGACTTACCGTTCACATTGCGCATAGTGTCTGCCTGGTGACCGCATGTGTAATGATGCATACTGCACACCAAATAGACATTAGCACTCACATAATGCAAACACACACACATGCTCACAAATGCACACACGCACTTACACACACACACCCTTATACACACACACACACACACACATGCACACGCACACACAGAGCTAAGCTGAGCATGAGGTTACCATGGTGATGGCAGTTCTGCAGTTTACTTGCTCTACCTGTAGTTCTCTGGCAGCTGTAACCATGGATATCACGTGTCATCTGCCATTCAAATTAATCAGCTCAGATCAAAGAAGTCACCGAACGATTATGAAGATGATGATAGTTTATAAACAGAACAGAAACAGAATGTCTCATAATGGTGGAAACACAATGGGATTCAGATCCAAGACGTCCCCTCTTTCTTTTTTTATAATCTCTCTCTCTTTGGAGGCTTGACGTTTGAATCTGTGTTGTATATGATGAAGTTGGCTGTTGTGCGTCCGCCCTATAAAAGAGCGTCACATCTTGCCGCACCCTGGCTCCTCCATCTCGTCGGGTAGTTTTGTTTGGCTTTTCAAATCCTAATTAATCTCCGTGGTAGCAGCTCCTCATGCACAGGGCCTAGCGCTCAGACTGACAGCCCGCGATGGATGCGAGGCGCATGCAAACGAGGTAGCATGTAGCATGATGTTAGTTTAGCGCTGAGTCGCTCTCTCATCTTTCTTCTCTTCTCCTCATTTTCTTCCTCCTCCCTTTCCTCCTTCTCCTCCTCCTCCCTCTTCTCCTTCTCCTCTTCCTTCTCTCCCTCCTCCTACTACTCCTGTTCCTTCTCCTCCTCCTCCACTTCCTCCTCCTGCAGGGTTTCCGTGGTCCCGTGTCACCAGGGCGATACGAGTGTAACTCTGACCCGGAGAACAACAACAACAACGTCATTAAAAAGGTAAACAAAAAAAGCCTGTTGGTTTCTAACAAACTACCTCGAAAACCCAAAGGAGATGACTTGAAATGGACAGCCCTCATAGTTGGTGCCTTTAAACCATTTAACGTATTTAAAGTGTCTGACTCCCCTACTTACACACACGTTCATAGACCACTAATTCATAGTTACCCTTTCGCTGAGTCTCTGGGTCACGACTACTGCTTGCATCATGACTACAGGCCGACATTATTCTGAGGCTAATAGAAAACTGGATTCACACACTCACTTTTGTCTCAGAATCTCTCTATGCTTTAACTCTAGTCATTAATATTACGTGTGAAGATATCTCGCTAAGATATCTCGTTACACTTCCTGTTTCCCCAGGAAGAGGAACCTCTCTCCCTGACGGCCAACCAGCGACAGCAGCAGCAGCAACAGCAACAGCAGCAGCAGCAGCAGCAGCAGGAGTACCTCACCCCTTCCTGGTCCCTATCCCCTTCCTCCTCCCCCGTCTCCCACTCCGACGGCAGCGACTCCGAGCCCGGGAACGATGAGGGCGGTGACCCCCGCGCCCGCACTGTCCAGCGCCAGCGCAGGCGACGCCGCATCCCCCACACCAAGAAGAAGACCCTTCATCGCACCACGCACAGCAACACACCCGTGGGCTCCCCTACACACCCCTACCGCCCCAACCACTCCCCCCTGGCATCCTCCCCCCCACCTCCACACTCCTACGCCCCTTCCGCCTCCTCCTCCTCCTGCCACACCTTCAAAGCCCCCACCCCACTGGGGGTGAGCGCGCCCAACACGAGCGCCCTCAAAGGAGGCGTGGCCATCGACGCCCAGCGTCAGACCTGTGAGTACTGCGGCCGCCACTTCCGCTCGCTCGGCCGCCACCTGGACAAGCACCACGCCCACCAGCCGGACGTCTGCTCGGCACTGGTGGAACGCTATACCCAGATGCCCCGCCTCCACGTGCACCGTGGCCACCACTCCTCCTCCTCCTCCTCCTCCTCCTCCTCCGCTTCCTCCTCCGTGCTTGCCAACGCGTCCGTGCACTCTGGGTCCATTGCACCCTCCCAACAGCAGCTGCACCACCACCATCACCACCCGCAGCAAGGTGGTGTGCAGGACCTCTCCATGTCCCCGCCCACTCTCACAGCCGCCAACCAATCGCCGACGTCCACAGGCAGAAGCTCCGCCCCTCCTGCCCTGAGCCCCACCAGGGGCCGCGGCGCCGTGCCGGTGTCGGTGTTGAAGCGCAGCCCGCCGCCACCCGTGACAATGGTGGCGACGAGGAAGAGCTCCATGAGGAGGCACAGTGAGGAAAAGGAGGAGGACGATGATGAGGTAGAGGTGGTGGACGTGAAGCGGCACAAGGAGGAAGAGGAGGAGGAGGAGGTGGAGGTCGTTTGCCCGCTCATGTTCAACGGCGCCTCCCACGTCAAGGAGGCGGAGCCGCCGCTGAAGAGAGAGGAGCGCAAGGAGGAGGGGGAGTATGAGGAGGCAGAGGAGGAGGAAGAGGAGAATGGAGCGGTGGATGCGGATGACGATAGCGCCGCGGAGGACAAGGAGAAAGATCTGATGAGGTAAGGTGGATTTGCGCTGACCAGTCGAATGTTAGCATCGCTTTTAATCACAAGTAGACACACGTAAGCATCCAATTAAACACAAAAGTTAACATCCGTTTAGAAACAGCGTCCCCTCTGGTGAGACTTAAGGTGAAGTTAAGTTCTAACTGATTTCATTGGGTTTGAGTTTGTCTGGCATCAATTTGCACCAATCTTTGCTCTCAATTGGCCCAAATCGATGCCAGACAAACAAACAGAAATCAATTCAATATTTTATTGACTCAAAACACTAAACACATCTAAACATACAACCTCTATGTATGATTATATCTATATACCTTTTAAATTGAACAAAACCATGTGCAATGATAGTTACATGACCCCCTGCTGGTCTGCGGGTCAAACTAAGAATAAAGTAAGAAACTAACAATCTTTCTGGCTGACCAGCTGATGACAATAGGTGACTCAGTGACATGACCACTGTAGGTCAGGTTCTACTACGCCCTTCTCCTAAACATCTCCTCCTCCTCCCCTTTCTCTGTGTCTCTGTAGCAGTTCAGGCCGCCTCCACATGCTGCCCCTGCTCTCCTCGCTCTCCTCTCTGGTGCTCTACCTGCGCCGCCTGCAGCACTCTGCCTTCCTGTCCCTGTCCCGCCAGCTGCAGTCGGCTGAGGCCTGGCGCCTGCTCTGCCACTCCAGCCTGGCTCTTCTCATCCTCTACAACCGCCGGCGCGAGTGCGAGGTGTCCAAGCTCTCCGTGACGGAGTATCGCGCCCGTCTCACCCCCCAGTGCCCCGTCCCCGTGCCTGTCGGGGCGCCCCCCGCCCTCACCCCCCTGGAGGCCTCGCTGTCCCCCTTTGAGCGCCTGGTGCTGCCCCACCTGCCCCGTGTGGGCGTGCAGGGCAAGAGGGGCCGCGTGCAGCCCCTAATCCTGCCCCCCCACTGCGAGCCCTGCCTGGAGCTGCTGCTGCAGACCCGGCTGGACGTGGGCGTGGACCCGGCCAATCCCTATGTGTTCGCGCGGCCCTACCACTCCCCGGCCACGCCCCTAAGGGGCACCGACCTGCTCCGCAGCCTGGCGCGCTCCAGTGGCACCCGCAACCCACGCGCCCTTACCCAGACGCGGGTGAGACGGCAGGTGGCCATCCTCACCCAGCTGCTGCTGCTGGGGGAGGGGGAGGAGCCGGGCCAGCCGGGGGGCGGGGCTGTGGAGCGGCTGGAGATCTTCCTGGAGAGAGAGTACCACGTGACGCAGAACTGCGCCGGGATTGGCCAGGACCCGGGCCTGATGGGCCGTGTGGGCCGCGTCGTGCTGTGCGGAGAGAGGGACGGCGTGCTGTTTCGCGGCATGAGCCTCCATCACATCTGCCTGGAGTTGGACGGTAAGACCGCCCATACTGGGGCTCATTGATTATAGAATAAAGATTATAGGTTATAGGAAACAGGGTACATCAACGGTTCATTGATGGATTTAGGGACCTTTGTTGTTTCTAGATTTATTTCTAGTTGGATAACTCTTCCTTAAAGTTTATTTATATAGCACCTGTAGACACAAAGGTCATTCAGAGGGCTTTAAACAGGAAGGAAACACTCAATCATATTTTAACCGTTTGAAGGAGAATCAATCAAGTATATAAGTATAGATATATATTGTATATCTATATACACAATATATATCTTGTATATATATCTTTATATTTAAATATCGTATAAATCTCTCTCTCTAAAGATAGATAGATATTATATATATATATATATATAAATATGTACCTGTATCGTGTATATTATACTATAAATGTATATGTATCTATATCTTGTATATCTATAACTAGTATATCTTGTTGTGTGTGTGGGGGTGTTAGTGAGGGGAGGTGACGTTTGTCATGCTTACCAGAGGCTCCCTGAGCTGTGACAGATGGACTAATAAAGAACTGTGCTATTATCTCCCCCACACCCTGTCTCCCCCACACCCTTCCCTCGCCCCAACAGTGATGTCAGGTAACTCTGCGGACTCGTACTCGGAGGGGGGAGAGTCAGACGGTGAGCAGAGCAAGGAGAAGCCCCCACCCGAAACCCCTACCCCCGCCCCCGCCCCGGCCCCCACCCCGGCCCCAACCACCCACACCCCCACCCTGCTGTTTGTCCGCAAGGGAAAGAACAACGGCCGGGTGGGGCGGCCCAAGAAGATGAAGAACATGCAGGCGGTGATGGCGGCGGCGGCGGCAGCAGCGGGGGCGATGCCGGCTGTGGCAGCCGTGCTCGTCAAGGGGAAGAGGAGCTCCTCCGGCCAGCAGCAGTCAGGTTGGTTATTGATTGACACGCATTGATCTATTGCTCAGCTTGAGATTAAAGAGGAAAGAGAATGGATAAATCCCACTATGTAACATTTAAACTAGCTCGTCACTAAAAAAATGACCTGGGCATTTCTGGATATAGTCAGTGCATAGTGATTTCAATAATGTTATCAATATACAATAACCTGTAATAGAGAACGTGACGTGCACCTAGACAAATTCCTTGTATGTTTAAAAAACGTAGTAGAAGCTTTTCTGATTCTGATTCTGAATAAAATCACATTCTATAACTAATATTTACGCCAAATAGAAAATGCTGGCAAGCCCGTACCTCTCTCTTTGTTTACAAGAATCATACTATCAACCACTACTACTACTCCCAGAACCCCTCCCACTCACGCTGCCCAGCCAGCCGAGCTATGCTAGTTCACGTCACACAGTTTCCCAGCCAGTTAGAGTGGACAGAACCCTGTTATTTAGTTTTATGTCATTCTGGAGGTCTTCTGCCTACAAACTGGGAGGGGCTCAATCTGACACATTGCAATTTTAAGTAACAAATGTTAAAAGCACCCAAAAAGAATGGTATGGTCTAAAGATATGTAGAAAATCATATATGTTCAAAAAGGGTATGTATATAAATAGTTGGTCGTCATGGACACTAATGAGGGTTTGAGAAAAGGGGTGGAACGTGGGAACGAATTAAGATCAAACCAATCAGCTGAAGGACAGCATTAGCACAATAACAAGCAACAACACAATTTTGAACCCAAAACTTTGAATTCAGCTAGTTTTGTATGATGAGATAATCTGGTAAATCTTGTTGTTATATCATGTTCACTGGGGGGGGGGGGGGGGGGGGGGGGTCACTGTCACAGAAGTTGTGTTTTCATATGTGTTACCAGTATATAGACAGACAGGTATATAGACAGACAGGTAATATGGCCCTAAATTGATTGCTGCTTTAATAATCCACTGTGTCGTTTCTAATGAAGGGATGATTAAGGATAAAGTACAGAGTGTGCGTGGGGGGGATTAAGACAGGCTGCTGAGAGACTTCAGAGGGAGAGTGACTAATCATCTAAGTTCCTCCTTTCACTGGTGTCTGTTTCTAAGAAATGATTTTACCCTAATCACAGCCAATCACAAAGTGTTTGTAACAACAAGCCATGAGACAAAACTGTACCAAAACCAATGTGTGTGTGCGTTTGTGTTGTATTCACACATACCGTTCCTTTTGACTGTGTGCATGTGCGTGTGTGTGTGTCCATTTTTAATACACACATACACATAAACACTGACTAAGTTTGTGTGTATGTGTTAGTGTTGAATTATCTCTCTCACTTTTATTATTAGTTATGAATTAAATGTGCATCATTAGAAGGAAATGTACACAATATGTGTTACCTTGCATTTGGACAACCCAATACATGCATTAGTAAATTCCCTCTCTCTCTCTCTCTCTCTCTCTCTCTCTCTCTCTCTCTCTCTCTCTCTCTCTCTCTCTCTCTCTCTCTCTCTCTCTCTCTCTCTCTCCCCCTCCCTCTCAGGTAAGCGAGGGGTGCTGAAGCGGCCGTGGTCGGAGGCGGAGCGCGCAGCGGTGGAGGAACACCTGACGCGCAACATCGCCGAGCTGCGTGTGCCAGCCAAGGCGGACTGCGAGCGCTGTCTGCAGCAGTGCCCCCTGCTGGTCAGCAACCAGCGCGACTGGCGCGCCATCAAGTTCTACTGCCACAACCGCATCCAGCTGCTGAAGAAGAACCAGCGCCGCGACGGGGACCCGCTGCCCCTCATTGTCTGCTGAGGGAGAAACAAGGATGGAGGGAGGGAGGTTATGCTCGGCAGGGGGGGAATGATCACGGAAGAATACGGACATCCAAACTCCCCCCCCCCCCCCCCCCCCCCCCCCCCCCCGGTGGCTGTTTGGTGTGTCAAGCCATCTGAAGGTTCTGTTTTACGCTGTTGTTCAATTTTTAAGTGCACTATTTAAAAGGTCTTAAAGTGCCGTCGTGTAAACGAAGGTTTTCAATCAAGCGGTGGTGCGTTTTGTTTCAGTTAGTTTTTCGGTGAAGGGTGCGATGTGAGATATGTCCCTAACTTTACAGACCACAGCGTCAGACACCAGCTGCTGTTGAACTCTATATAAGCTTTATTTTGTATTGTTTTCCCTCTCGGAGTAGACACTATGCGAGTCAGCCCAACGGTGTTGTTGTTTAACGACAGTTTACTAGAAGGCTTAAAGGCATTACTGGTTTATACTGTTTGCGTTAACTACCTGTTCCATGTTAGCTACCTGTTCCATGTTAGCTACCTGTTACCGAAACGGAGGACAAACAGCCTCTGGTATTTGTCCATACTTTAGTTATTTGGTCGTACATGACCATATTGGCCTCACTTATTCAAATAAGACCAACTGTTAAGCTTGGACTGAATAGTTATCTTTGACACAAGCTTGTTCCTACACATTGTTTAACTTTGGACCGCTTATTTTGACGTTTAAGGTACTGCGTATTGAATGTTTATTACTGTTTTGGTCCAGTTTGACAAGGCGATTCAATTCTTAAAGATACGCACAAAATTGTAAAGTGAGAGAAAATAAATCTTGGATAAACTGAAAATACCGTAGTGACGCATCTCCCTGAAATTCTCTTGATTGTAGGCCAAGAAAAAAGTGGATGTTTCCTTTTTGGAAGCCTAAGACGTGTAGTTAAGCCACATCACAATCACTTTGTCTGTTGGTTGGGGCTTCAGAAACGTGTTTCCCCTAAGCAACAGTATGTGCCCATCTGCATCAACTCTCCATTGGCTTTCTATACGTGTTGCACATTCGTTGTTCGCAGGAATAAAAAGACAAAAAACACTTTGCTGTTTTTACTTAGTTGTGGATATCATCCAGTAGGGGCAAAGAAAGTCCCGCCCATTGGTTTATATGTAATACGTTGTACAAAAGTTGTCTTTCTGAGCGATGATCGGAGACGTTGAATGTTAAACCTTTTGCCACGAATTTGTTCTTGCTTGTTGAACACACACTGTATATCATACAGTTTTAGTCTCACGCCCTGTACATCATACACAGTAAATGTCATGCAGTATATGATCTATACAGTGCACATCAGTGTGACATACAGTGTA
Source organism: Lota lota (assembly GCA_026745465.1). NCBI lineage: Eukaryota > Metazoa > Chordata > Actinopteri > Gadiformes > Lotidae > Lota > Lota lota. The sequence goes on along the minus strand of JACYXH010000810.1, from coordinate 1,484,199 downwards.
CACTTCATACTGTTTATGATATATAAAGTGCACATCAAACAGTGTGACATACAGTGTACATGTCATACTGTTCATGATATATACAGTGTTTGTCATTCAGTTATACATACAGTGTGTGTTTGTGTGTAATACAGTCTATATGTCATGCAGTCTACGCCATCCAGTGTATATACAGCCCATCTGGGCTGCGTTCTTCTCAGCTTAATGTAACGTGGTTCCATTCTCTGGTCGTGGCTGGAAGCCGTCTCTATGGGACTAATACCCGCCACCAGACAGATACTGGAAGTGATTGAGATAATCCAAGTGATCTGTCATGTTCTGGTCATGCCAGTTACTTTGTACATAACAGATATATTATTATATTATGCTCACTGGTTGTTCGTGATAGACTTTATCTGGCTGTTTTTTTTTCTTCTTTCCATTCTGGAGTTGTTGTTATTTGTACATAATCATGTTTGTAAATAAGACCCACAGAAACTTAAAGAAAAAAAAACACTGTATAAAATGCCTTGGTTATCGTGTTATGTTTCTTTTTATAAGTCTTATAAAAATGTAAAGCTTCATCTTGTGTGGTGTGATTGATTGTGATCGTCTTTATGAAACGATGGATTGGGCTACGCTCACAAAGACCTCTGTTAACGTTTTTTTTCTGAAGAGTTTCAAAGGATAATGATTTAAAAAAATAAATGAAACCCATATCCTCCCGTGGCCAGTAGGAGGAGCGAGAACCTCGTCTATTGACAATGAGAATAATCTTTTGACTTCCTTAATTTTGTTCCCTAAAGCCACAGCAGATAAAATGTCCACGAAGTCAGATAAGTGATAAACAATCATTACATGAACATCTTCATTCATATTTTATATATATATATATATATATATATATATATATATATATATATATATATATATATATATATGTGTGTGTGGGTATATGTTTTTTAAATGTTTTGAATGTAATCAAACCTATTTTGAAGTGAAGTATTCTCATATGACCGGTATATACATATCATAAGTGCGTTGTGTCATGATGAATTCGTCGCTCTTTGTACATTAGGGTTTCGACAAATTCGAGAACTTCAAATTAAAGGAAGCTGCAGTGTCTTTGAATGACTGCGAGATGGCGCTACATGTAAGGCAAGGACTGAAAACACCACGATTACGTCAGAGCTATTTGGCGATGTGGCTCTAAATGGCTCTGGATTACATCAATCCATGTTTATTCCTGTTGCGTTTTTAGCCGTTCTGCTTTTTGTAATAATTTAGATTGATGAAGTTACAATACTGAACACGACATATTAGCTCAATTAAATTAATGAAAAAAAGTATCCAACAATATAGACTTATGCAATTAGTTTGGCACAAACGACCACCTGTAAAAGTTAATAAAGCAGGCCTAGGCCAAATCAATTTTTTAAGCTTATTTATAACCTTTAATTAATGCCGAAATAAAATGAACAAAATCATAATAAAGTCAAAACAAGCACCAAAGAAGAGAAGAATGGCCATATCTGGTGCCAAACAGTTGAGCAAAACAAGATTGACACAAACGACCAGGGGAGAGGCACTGAAAGTATATGTAGGATATTTGCTACGTACAATCCTTATGCTCTTGCAGTTCTTAGAGTACAATGTATCAGCGAATGTATTCAACGGCCACATAATGTAACTGGTTCTTATGTGAACTGCTTGTAGTTCCGCACATCAACAGATTGAGGCATGAGTACGCTCTTTATGCATACAGACTGCGAAGTACCTTGTTTGACCTAGTTTGACATGAATGCAGAATATGGATTCAGTTTAATAATGAGTATATAAATGTTTTCTTATTTTTCCATAATATAACCTCGTATATATTCGTCAGTAAAAATATATAAAATATATAGTTGAATACATTTTTAACCAATAGGCCTAAAATGAGTTTAGTTTACTTGAACATAACATATTCAGTCGATTCACATTAAACAGATAAATAGTATATCATATATTAATATTAACATAACATTTAACAACTAAACATTTTAAAAACATATTTTAAATATGTCAAAGGCATGTGGCTTTCTGGGATATCTGTTAGGGCAGTGGTTCCCAACCTTTGACAACCTTTGACCTTTCCCGGACCACCTCATATGCAAATAGTAAAATAATTGATAATACACATGCAGTGGGTGAGCAAAGAGTGCAAGCGCCCACACAATGATTGCTACAAGAGGGTCATGGCCATGGGAAACAGTGGGAAATAAAAGCCAGCAATGCTGCTTGCAGCCTACTGTGCTCAATAAGCAAACACAAATCAACAGAAAACATCATTGGAAACATTACAATGGAAAACATGTTGTAATGCACAAAGCGGCACTCTTTTTGAACGAACAACAAGCCCTAATGCTAAATTCACACGCATGACTGAAACCCTGTTCGAGTTGTGATTCAAAAGTTACACTATACTAAATTAGAACTATTTGGTCTACTGTTGGCTATATCAAACTACGTTTAGCTCACTCACTGACTCCATCTTGTCCACATTGTTGAAAATACTGAGGTTGCGATCTTTGGCCACCAGGTAAATGATCCCTCTGGTGGCCACAAACTCATTTATGTTCATCTTTGAATGGTTGGGGTAAGGAGTAGAAGTTATGAAACTTGGTAAATGGCTGTAAATAGTCATGTTTCTTTACTTCAAGAAAAAAAACATTTGAGTAAATGTCTGGCGTGTGGTGGCCACCAGCAGCAGTTCAGAAGGTAGCAGTTCAGATAATAGCAATGGAGTGGTGCTGAGGAGAGCTGGAGGTTGTCGTGGTGACCGGTCTATACCTCGCCTGGCTAGAACCCTCGTTATTCTCAACTTCCTCCTCATCTTCCTCATCTTCCTCATCTTTCTCTCCTTGACTCCTTTCCGCTCGGCACCATTAGCTGCTGTTTCCATTTTAAATGTTTCCATTAGCCTTCTGTGTGTGTGTATGTGTTTGTGTGCGTCTGTGTAAGTGAGTGTGCATGCGCATGTGTATCAGTGTGTGTGTGTGTCTGAATTGATCCATACTTCACTTAGTAAACAGGGAAATGCAGTTCCCTGTACGATTTCTGTAGTACCTGGTGTTCTTGCTATTGACACTCTGTTTCCCTCTCTCTCTTGCTTGCTCACACTCTCTCTCTTCTCTCTTGCTCTCATTCTCCAATTTGGAGTCAGTGCAGCTTTAGGACATTTTTTGGGGTTAAAATCTAAGGACATGTACTGTACAAATAGATGTGGTCCTGGAGAGACGCTGTTTCCCTGGCACAAAGGGCTAGCCAGGTGATGTTTCAGATGCAGACAATGAGTTGTGGATCCTCAGACCATCCCTTGGAAACATTTAGCCGCAAATATTCTTAGACCTTGGACGTGAAGACAAAGAAAGCGTTTTTAAGAAAACAAATTTGTTTTCATGCTATTCTCTTATTTTATCCTACGTTCTTTTGGCCGATCATATTCATATTTTTGATATTAACGTTCACAATACAATCATCGAAAGAACACTTGATATGATATTGGAGTGCAGTGTATCTTACTTTGTTAATATGATGCGTTTGTTAATGAAACAGGTTTATCGTAGCGGGAGCACGTACGTGTTACGTATTTAATTGGACGGTGCTTAATTGACAAAACATAAGTTCTCTAATACCGTAACACTCCACAAAATAAAAGTCCATGCCTGTTGGTAGAGGTAACGCAAGTTCCCAGACCAGTTTCTTGACTAACACGATCCAATTAATACGTATGTGGTCAACGGAGCTTCGACAGGAAAGAAAATGTGTAACGCATAGAAAGGCATATGTGTAACTTGGTATAGAATACCTTTCAAAATAAAACAATTTTAAGAGGCAGGAGGGGCTTACATTGCGGCGACACCTGAGCCTATGAGCATTAACAACCCGGTGGACAGGATTTGGGATGGCCCAAATGCATCGTTTCAAGTTTCGTTCAATCGCGATCACTGAATCGCGTATTTATCAACCGATCATTTTTCATTTCCAAATTTGGATGAAATTGCACGGCAGGATTAGCGCTATACACCTAAAGAGAAATCACACAGGCTCTATTGCGGGGGACGGATTGCCATAAAAGGAAAACATATACCTGTTCTGTTCATGTTTATTAAATGACAGACAACTGTTTGGTATATATCGGCCTTGTTTTAACTGCTAAATACCTTCATTATTAAAACCCTTCTAAAACCATGAACACCTACTCACTATTTGTTGTGAGCGATGTTTAAACACATTAATCTATCCGGGGCCGGATAGATTAGTGGTTAGGGTTTCCCAGTCCATGTCTATGGTCTACCTGTAGGCAGCATCGAGCACCTGCTCCTAAATTACATGTCCTAAACCACTGTGAGTGGCTTTGGATAAAAACCTCTGCTAAATGACTCAGTCAGCCTAAGACTTAGGCCAATAAAGTAAGTGGTGAATAAGTGGTCATCCACTCATTAGTGGATGACCACTTATTCACTCGGACCCAAATAGCAGTTCAGCAGCAGGTTGTCGTCATTCTCAACTTCCTCCTCATCTTCCTCATCTTCCTCTCCTTCACCCCTTTCCTCTCGGCACCATTCGCTGCCGTTTCCATCTTTGGTTTTTCCATTAGCCTTCTGTGTGTGTGTGTGTGTGTGTGTGTGTGTGTGTGTGTGTGTGTGTGTGTGTGTGTATGTTTTGGTGTGTGTGTGAGTGCGTGCGTGTGTGCGTGCGTTTGTGCGCTTACCTCAACCTTTTATTTATATTAACTTTATAGCAACTTAGTAGTGGGCGCGCCACCATAGAATCAAAATAATTTAACATTTAATAATATTATTATTATTACAACCGTTTCTACTACAGTTTCAAGTCTGTCTCTGTCAGCCTTGCTGATTCTCACACTGGACGGCATTGTGCCACCGAAGTAGACTATTTGAATAATGTTCTAAAATCCAAATACAAACTAACGAAGGATAATTCGGTCATCCCATTTTTGGCTAGGCCCTCAAAACACGCGCACACGCACCCACACACACAACACACACACAAGCACATTAATGCACACACACACACACACACATAACACCCACCTTCACATACACACACATGCACACACACACACACAGACACACACACACACACACACACACACACACACACACACACACACACACACACACGCAGGTCAGGGTCCTGCTGTGAAAATGAATGCCAAACCAGACAATAACACTAACCAGATAATCATGTGAGAGCTGTCAGGTGAAAGACCTGACTGTGTTCCGTGTTTCAGCCCTGGCTGTAGCCTTCCTCTCCAGCTGTATCATCAGGCTGGAGAGGGGCCTGCCTGTCTGGGGGACGCCAGGCCACATTAGATCTCGTTAGGTCTCATCAGGCATGCTTCTCACACCTGGCTTCAAGCAAGGCCTGTTCACCTGCCAGACACGCCTACACCTGAACATGAACGTGAGAAAGTACATATACATTTGACACATGTTTAGAATTGGAATGTAGTTATTAGTGGGTTTAAGGACAGGTTAGTGAAGATTGTCAAGGAACAAAGAGCGGGCCGGCAGGTGAGAACAGCAGTCACTCAGGACACCTGCAAGTTGAGCCAACCAGTCGCACCCAGAATTGATGAAACTTTCTAGTTTATTTGATTGATTCTGTCGTGCTGGACTACATTATTATGGCTTTTTGTTAATGCTCATCTTTGTCTCTCAGTTGATACAAAATTCGTCACGTGACTGTCAAGTTTCTGTCTGCAAAAACAAACAAGATGGCTGATATGTATTTTATTCTCGGTGGAAAATGCAATATTTTGATATAGATTGGGTGTGAGACTGGGTTGTAATAGCAGAGACATAATGAATGTATGGGCATGTCTTTAAGTGACAGGTGTGCTGAAGAGAATTACATGAGTCATGTAGCGAGACAGGCTTTCATTCCCCCGTCTCAGCTCCACACAGCACTTGCTGATTCAATGTTAAATAATTATTTCTGTGTGGAAAAATGTCACATTTCCTTCTCCATCTTTTCTGTGTGCACACGCACGTACACACGCGCGCGCGCAGACCTTTGATGTCTGAACACACAGCTACATCAGTCAATTCCTTGCACAGTGAAATGGACAGGGCTGGGGAAAGAGGGGAGGTAGAGTATAATTACAATAATGTAATTTCCTGACACCAACGTATTGCACCGATGGGGCTATACAGTACTTACTTAGGTGTTAAAACGACAATGAAAATCACTCCGGTCAAACTGACCTTCCAAGTATTCTACTACCTACCTTAAAGAAAAAAATAATAATAATCGTACCTAATCACAGTTACAGTCTTGACTAGACTAGATGAAATCATCACCCCTGAATACTTGCCAAACAAGTGCTTTACACTTAGCAGCAAAACAAATTAATACAGGAACAGAAAATAAAGATGGCAAATATTGCCACGGATGGCAGAAATTAACCAGAGACCATGGGCCTTGGTGAACAGGTACGTTTTCAGTTGTTTTTCAAATTGTCCGAAGACGCAGCGTGGCAGAACTTTGCCAGTAGAGCTCCAGAGAAATGCTTGTCTTAAGGCTCTGTCCCCAAAGGTCTGCAGGTTTATGCCACAAACTGGAGCATGTCTAGGGCTTTGCTGGGTCCATCGGACAGGACTCAAATGCAGTAATCCAGACGAGAGGTGATGAAGGCATGGATGAGAGTGATGGCCGGAGTCTGGAGATGTTTTTGAGGTGGTAGAAAGCAGATTTGGTGATGGATTTGATGTGGGACCAGAATGAGAGGGACGACACCCAGGCTGCAGACTTCTGGGAACAAATTAATACTAGAACAGAGCATCACTGTCTTCATTGACGTAATAACACATATTGGTTTGCACAACTCGGCTGCAAAATCACTTAATGTATAAAAAATAATTTAGTTTCAACAATGCTGCCAAAAATAATGTTTTGATATTATCCCAAATGACTGTCGGTTGAGTGGAAAAATTATGAGGTATGGCATTGCAGTTTAACCAGTGTGAATAATACAATAATTTTGTTTATATTTATAAAATGTCTCTGAATACACATTTCTTAAAGTAATCTTTTAACTTTTATATACAGTATGTAGCCCTTGAAATTAGAAAATATTTCAGGCAATATCTTAAAAATGTGCTCTGGTCACTGTATATATACACAGGTACAAACTCACTGCTGAAAGAAAATAGCAGTAAACCTAATGTACTGGCATGGCCAGATTCACACTTCATTAGATAAAAGACAAGACAGGCAATACAGAATTCATGCTGTATACAAGGTTACCTCCCATCACTGAGGATTAAGTCCTTTCTCTTGAAAAGAGAAAAACTGAAACACCTTTAACACAAAAACTAGTAGCAGAATAGTAAGGAACTGTAAGACTTTGAAAGGAAGGAATAAAGAAAACCTTTTTCATATTTATTTTATTTGGGCCACAAACTAAAATGTCCAAATGCTACACATAGAAATGATACAATCATTTATATTATTGTATCCCTCCCCAGCCTGGAATAAAAAGATTTCAAACAAAAATACGATATTAATGATCCCGGTCCCAAAACACAACCCCCATCCCACACTGTTGGCGATGCCATCATTTTAAGTTTCTGTTTTGGCTTACGCCTGTATGTTACTTAGTGTCATTTTTTCCATATTTATTCCACAGACACACAGTTTTTCTTCATCGTAAAAAGAATACATAATGAGACCAAGCTTTATCTACGTGAAGATCAGCACACAGAGTTCTGTTAACAGGCAGAGCTGGTGCCCATACCATACATAACATACACAACACATCAGATTCAACACTCCACCTATATTTAAGTGAACCGTCATCAGACAATCGTCTCCTGAGGTTTTCCCAGATTTTTCTTTCAGTTGGATGGTTGACAATTTTAAGTTTGTGTATTGTGTATGTATATATATATATATATATATATATAAATATGTGTGTGTGTGGCACAGTAGAAGAGTTCTTAGAGAGAGTAGTGAACTAAGCTCTAGTTCAGCAGGGTGGAGGTGGGGGGATGGGAAGGCAGCGAAGCCACGTTCACACACTCCTCCACCATCTCAAACAGGAAGTAGTGCGGTCCGCTGCGGCGGGCCATCTGGGCGGCCGTCTCGCCGTTGCCGCTGCGTATCTCCGCCCGCAGGCGGCGCTGGGACAGCAGCAGCTCCAGCATGCGGGCGGAGTCCGTTGGGGGCCGGCTGACGTGGGCGGCTGCCAGGTGTAGCGGGGTCAGCCCCCCGGCGGTGCGCGCGTTGACGTCCGCGCCGGCAATGCGCAGCAGCAGTGTCGCCACGGCGACACAACCCCAGCGGCAGGCGCTGTGCAGCGGCGTCCAGCCGTCGGCCGTGCGCCCCTCGACCTCCGACCCGGCGGCGAGCAGGGCGGCGGCCACGTCGACGTGTCCGCCGTACGCCGCGCGGTGCAACGGCGTGTAGCAGTCCTCGTCGAGGCAACGCGCCAGCGACGGGTCGGCGGCGAGCAGGGAGCGGACGGTCGAGAGCTGAGGGAGAGAGGGAGTGGGAGGGAGCAAGAGAAGAGAGTGAGGGGGGGTGGAGTTAGAGAGAAAGAGGGGAGGGAGTAAGAGAGGGAGGATAGGGGGAGGAGAGAGTAAGAGAGGGAGAAGGGGAGGAGAAAGAAAGAGGGAGTAAGAGGGAGGAGAAGAGGGAGTAAGAGAGAGGAGAGAAAGAGTACGAGATACAGTGTACAATCATCGGCATCGAACACATGTCTCTATCCTGATGTGCAGAGGTCAGTCTGTTGCGTCAGTGACATATACACGTGATAAATATGTAACAAATATGTGATAACAGTTAACACAACTTAACTTGCAACCTAAAGATGAAACAAATTATACATATATATATACGTAACATTTTACTTATGTATGCTATTTGCTGGAAGCTTTTATCCAAGTCCGAGTTAACGCTATGCTCTAGTTTAGCTACAGCACATGATTGGAATAATACATTATGGTAACTCTGTAGCCTCCCATATCCACATGTTTTGTAGAATGTGGAAGTAGTATTATGGATATTATCAAATATTGTATATAACCTAGAAATGTATGTGATGTGATGCGTACACAACCCTAACTTAGGTTTATCTATCATTGACACAGACACACACACCCACGCAGACACCTGACGCACACACATACACAAACAAATACATAAATAACTGATACATTTTGACATATCTGAGGAAATGAGTCTTTATTTATTTCACCTTTTTTACCCCAATATTAAATTGTCGTGCTCATGACGCTTAATGAAACCGTTTCATTTAGATAACATGAAACACACATTTTAAAGTAGAACTAGGAATACAAGCAATCACACAAGGTATTCACAGCCCACGCACCGCCTATCCCAGCGGCCGCCCTTTTCAAGCAATCACAAGTGTAGTCATTACTCCTAGACGTAACTATGGCTCCGTCTTTGTTCTTCAGCAGTTTTTTTTTTACTCCCATAACCTACGCGCACACACACACACACACACACACACACACACTCAAACACGCACACACAAAGACACACACAGACATGTAACACACAAACACGTACACACACACAGACACTGGTTTAATAGTAGATTACGTTTATGTGTGAATTTGCTAAGTGGTGCATTGCGCTTTTGAGGAATTACTCACTGTGACGTCATGGAATGAGATATCAACACCTAACTTTATACACATGTTGAGGGAGGTGTCCTCTATGTGCATGGCAAGTTTCCAGTTCCTGCCACCTTCTGAAGCAGACTTGTGATCGATTTAGAGCATTAGCGCTTAGTTTAGCATTTATTCAAATTGACACTGTGACGTCATTTTTGGAGATATTGACACAAATTGTTCAACACTTCTTAAGGGACATATAACCTTTGAAAAATGTTTGTCCCTTCCACTCAATGGTTAGCCATATCACGTTTGTTGTGGTTCAGCCCATCAACTTATTTCAAGTCGGGACACCCATTCTGTGTGACCCCTGCCTACAGATCCCCTCCCAAAGGAACATGATTGGTCAAAACAAATTGATAGGGAAAGAAAGTGAAACGCCTGTGATTTGTTAGACTACGATGATGACATCGCGAGCACCACTGTTGCGTTAAAACATTCAAATTAGGTTAAACATTGTGAAAAACAATACTCACAATAGTAAAAAAAATAATAATAATCCCATTCAATCAAACAACACGATTATTTCCCACCATCTTGGTTCTTCACAGAAACAAATTATTTAGAGAAGACAAACAGATGGAGTGTATGTGTGGGGTTATGACTATTATTTACACCCTTACAACCTTTTATTATTTGGACCCTAGAGAAAGTTTTGCACAGTGCAGTTTGATTTAAAGTGTCACCTGACTTCCTAACCTTACCATGCAAGTTGTTCAACGCATTCAGCTTCTACTTTGTGTTTGTGAGTGGCTGCAAGTGATAAATACTGTAAGTGCTTTGAGTGGTCATGAAAGCTCTATAATGAAATGACCATTGTAAGCTTCAAACAACACTGTTGTTTTTTTCAGTTATAAAGGTTAATGCAGCCCACCTCCTTTTTGGTAAGAGCTAGGGATAGTCCTTATGTCTAATTTCTCTTTTTAACTTGAAGTTTTGCCAAAGAGTAGACGATTCGTAAAAGAAAAATAAAGCATTTGGGAAACTATATTGTGTATATTATAAGAGCCATTTGACATGCTTATATCACATTTTTATAACGAAATCCTATTTTAAATTAGGCTAAATCTCACCAATTGAACTGTTGGGTGAATGTGTTCTGCATCTCACCAGTTGAACTGTTGCTAGGTGATTGTATTCTGCATCTCACAAATTGAACTGTTGCTAGGTGAATGTGTTCTGCATCTCACCAGTTGAACTGTTGGGTGAATGTATTCTGCATCTTACCAGTTGAACTGGTAGGTGAATGTGTTCTGCATCTCACCAGTTGAACTGGTAGGTGAATGTGTTCTGCATCTCACCAGTTGAACTGTTAGGGGAATGTGGTCGACTGGTGCATCTCAACAGCTGAACATAGATAGATACTAATAACTAGAAAAAGGCAATTTCAGAAGACATTGCAGTGTTAATGCTGGCTATTGAATGGCTGACACTTAACTGAATTGCTAACTTTAAATGATTTGTAACATTTCAAGGGTTGAATGGAGTTTGAACAGAGTTCAAAAGTTTAAAGTCTGAATGGAGTGAACGTAACAATATAAAGACATGTATGGTTGTAATTTGGAAATTCTTTCAAACCATAGGTCACAGAATGATAAGGCGTATACTGTTGGATTATGTGGAAACTCCTCTTTCATATGACAGGTTTGTTACACATCTATGCCTGATGCTCAAAAATAATAATTCAATCATCAGTGAAACAACAACCACCATTACATTTTAAGCTTTACAGTGTGTTTATAGGTGAAATATTGACGTTGTAAGGCTCCACGATGTCCGAAATGTTTAGCTTTTGTTACAGTCACCTTGGACTAGAGCAAAGTCACGCCACACTGTAAGCAAGGCGAAATGGACGTCAATGAGACGAAGTGAAAAAATACGAAGCAGGTATAAAACAAAAACGTTTTGAATCTTAATAAAATATTCGATCAGTCTAAACATCAAAATGTGGTGATTTGTCAAATGTTTAGAGGTTTAAAGGTTAAAGACTGGCTGAGTTATAAAATCTGAAGAAGTTAGAAGTCTCAGTTGAGTATTTTTAAAAGTATATAATATTTTACTTAGAATTGTAGTAGCCGTCGATTCCAATACAAGCTGATGGCTGAGGCTGATTTGCACTGCTGTGTCAGGAGGTATGTAATAGGTCTCTAAGTTACTGGCTTAGCACAATCCAACGTGATCTCCAACCAAAGCGACAGAATAGGTTGTTTCTATAAGTCGTCCAAAACGACCCATACAAAAGTTTTAGCCCCCTGTGGATTGTTCGAAAAAACAGCAATACGTCACTTATGGATCTGTCTGCCAAAACAAAATGGATGACAATCGTTATATTCTCAGTGGAAAAAGCAACATTTCAAGATAGTTTCAGCATTAAAATGCGCTACATTTCTAGCGATAAATGTGCATTTTATTTTCAGTGAATGCATATGATGTTTAGTTTGTTAGTTAATGCAACGTTTTCTCTCGTTGCCATGGTGATTCATATAGATGCTGCTATTCCAGAAACCACGCAGCTTGCATGTTGTTTGAATCATTGTCTTTGCATTGTGTAACATTAGTCATCTGAGCTGCTATGTTGTTTGTGCCAATTATGCTAGGTGTTATTTTATGTAACTGATATTCTTTCAATGAAAACGTCGATTTTCAATTGACCCAGGGATGACATTTATTCTTCTTCTTTGGGACGGACAAGGACGATGTGTTTTTGTGGAGAAAACCAGAAGTTTATGTCTGCTTTGATTCAGCCGAAAAAATATCCATTCCAGACTCCTTCTTCAAAGTTTCATTTTATATCTAAACTTTTTTGTTCAAGATAATCATGACATTAATTTTAAGTGTTAGTGTCAATAAAGTAAAAGGAAGACGAAAAAGCCTTTCAAAAGACTACTAAAATTATCAACATGGGTGTCGTAGACCTACAGGAAGTGACACAAACACACCATTCACAGGGGCACAGAATGACTTGGGAGTAAAATAGAGACGTCTGGTCTCTTTAATAAGAATCAGGGCACTAAAGTATACTAAAATAGTATATAATATACTATACATCTAGCTCTATAGGAAGTTATGTAATTAGTAGGTGACTTAGGGGTCAAGGAGACTTGGGAGTGAGCAAGAGACCCGGAGTCTCTTTTATATGAAAGAGGGCCTCAAGGACTAAAAAACAAAAAAAAAGCCTCAGAAAATGCTCCATTTTGTGACCTCCCACCACACGGCCTACTTCGGAGTTTTTTTGCTAATATTCTTCCCAGGCCAGACCTGATCCAACATGCATCTCTGAGCATCAGAGCGAAATGCACAGGAAGGTTTTTATATCTTATAAGCGGTGTGGCGCGGGCCACACCGCGCCACACCTTTTGACCTTTCGACCCCATATATGAAAAACTTGTCCACAGGCCAGCTATCTTTACACACCTTAAGGCACAAGTTTATATCTCAATTCCACCGGAAATGGAGAACTTGAAATCAATGCCGTTTTATGCCTCTTTTCAAGGTCCTGTCAAGATAGGTAGAGATGCCAAAATGCATACACACGTTCCCCATGGGTCCCAGGAATGACACAAGATTTGTATTTCTGCGGCTTGGGGTTAGGGTTAGGGTTACGCCGCTTAGGGTTAAGCTTTGGAGTGGATTTGGGGATTGGGTCTGTCCCAAAGAAGAAGAAGAAATGTCCTCCTTGGGTCACTCAAAAATTGATGTTTTTATTGATAGGTCATCATCCTACAGCAAAATGAATGTGTCATGATTATCTTGTTAAACAAATGTATTTATAAAAGGAACCTTTGGAATGGATTTCTTTCGGCGGAAGCAAAGCAAAAATAAACTTCCATTGTGTCCCACAAAAACACGTCCTCTTTATTAGTCCCAAAAAAGAATAAATGTCATCCCTGGGTCACTTGACATTTTTTATTTGAAAGAACATCATCAGTTACATAAAATAGCACAAAACACAACAGCTCAGATGACTACACAACGCAAAGACATTGATTTAAACAACATGTGTGGAGGGGGATAGCAGGGATAGCTATCCCTGCTATGCCATATGCCATTTGAATCACTATGGCAAGGATATAAAACGTTGCCTTAATTAACATACCAAACATCATATACATTCACTGACTGAAGATTATTAATTAAAATGCACATTTATTGCTAGAAATTTTATAAAAACGCATTTTAATGTTTAAACTATCTTGAGAAAAAACGATTGTCATCCATTTTGTTTTGGCAAGACAGAACCTTGACATACTGTATATGACGTATTGCTGTTTCTTCAAACAGTCAATAGGGGGCTAAAACGTTAATGTGGGTTGTTTTGGACGATCGATATAAATAACCTATTCTGTCATTAAAGTTGGAGGATAGGCTGGCACAATCGTACACTTCTCTAAAAATGTAACTATGTTTTCCACTACTTTTCAAGGTTAATTTCTGCCCATATGTGAAAACAACAAGTTGCCCACCGATTATAGAGTTGAGTAGGATGATTGATAAGAAAATCAATCATCGTTGGCCGTAGTATTGTAGTTACCAAGTTTGGTCTGCGTCTCAAGCGTGTGTGAGGAAGTGTGTGTTCAGCTCATTAGGTTCACATTCCTCTCTCGGTCTGCAGTCAGTTGATTGCAGTCAGGGAAAAAGACGATTTACAAGTGAGAGATTTTATCAAACGTTTCAAGTATGTACGCCAAACAAAATCCTAATTAACCTAGCCAGAAGGAAAGAACAGATGCAAGTTATTTACGGGAGAGCTTAGAGCACATGGAACGCATATTGCATTTGTGGGCATCTGTTTACCTCCTCTGTGGAGCTAAAAGTGAGAGAGGGCTCTCCGTTTCATAACTACAGCCATGTGTAGGCTGAGCTACACCAGCCTTCACCTACCTCGATAGGAAGAGAGACCTACTCTGTGGTTTGAGCTAAACGTGAGAGAGGTCTCACTACTACATAACTACAGCCATGTGAGCAGGAGAAGGAGCACAAGGCTGAGCTACACCAGCCTTCACCTAACTCTATAGGAAGAGAGTGATAGGTCTGTTGTCCTGTACCATATCAGTGTAACTTCGGTTTTAAGCTCAGCATGAACAGCAAACAGTGACAATCAGTGATTGGGTCCTGGGTGTCTATGGTAGTACTATCTATAGACCAGCTCTTCATGGTGACAAATCTTGACCACAACTTGAAATGGCTTTCAGAGCGCTACCTAGTACGGAAGTAGTACAATATTTCAGAAATGTAAGATGGTCTTTCAGATGTTGAATACAAAACGTAGATAATACTTATACGTATTGTCACAACATACCATTGGTATGTTGTGTATGTACAACTTTAAGGCTTTCAATCGTATGGTGAATGAAGAACCAAGCAAAAAGAAGGAAGAGCCAAATTCCCAACGATTTGTATAGGCGACTTGCTTTACACTGTGTGTGTGTGTGTGTGTGTGTGTTTTCACAAATCAGACTTAAATCAGATGATTAATCTAAAGTCTGATGGCAGACGAGCACAAATCTGGGAGAGACTAAGCTAATGTCTTTAAGGGGAACGTCAAGCTCTGCTATTTTCTAATACTAGAGAGTACTGCTTCATACACATGTGAAACTGCAACATCAACTGTTCGTGGAGAAGTTGGTCCATGGACATTCTTGGTCCAGGATTTGAGAAAATTCTAAACCAATATATGACACTCTCTTATATTACAAACTAGCGTGGCCGTTCCCATTCAAAATAAAAAAACAACAACACTCACCCGGTTCTTCTCCGCTGCCCAGAGCATGAGGTCCTTGGGTCGGTCCTGGAGCGAGTTCTCCTTCTGACAGAGCCACTGCTCACTCTCCTCCTCCTCCTCCTCCTCTTCCTCCTCTTCCTCCTCCCCAGCGACACCCTCCCCGGTCCAGAGGCTGCTGGCACCGCGGGGGATCAGGTGTCCGTGGGTCTTCAGGAGCTCCAGCTGGTTGAAGTCCTCGGGGAAGTCCATTCCTGTTGCGTTTCGGGTCACAACAGGTCACATTGGTGGAGGAGTTATAACAATTGCACACACACACACACACGCACGTTCCCTCGTGGATAGGCCCCAAATACCTTTTGATTCATCTAACAGTTAACAGTTAACATCTAACAGTTAACAATAAAAATAAGAGTCTTAGTGAGGTTACATAACTGAAAAAAACATTTGTTATTTGAAAAGATGAAGATGGTTGCCAATTAACTGACACCATGTCAGAGGTGAGATTTCCCTCTATTGGCACACCGCAGGGCAGTGAACTGTCCCCTTTGCTATATATGTTATACACGGACTGTTGACCGCAGCAGATACCCTGGACACCATGTCACTAAGTGTTCAAAGGACATCGCTTTGGTCATCTTATTGGAGCAGGATGAAGTCGAACATGGTCCAGTTCTTAAAGACTAGGCCGACTGGTGTGAGGCCTTTCATTTGAATCTGAACACATCCAAGACCAAAGAAATGATTTTAGATTTTAGACGTGATGTCACTCTCTCTAGGATGAGAGGAGGAGATTGAGGTGGTGCTGGAGTATAAGTATCTTGGATCACAACCTATCCTGGGACCAATGCGCTGATGTGATTTATAAGAGGGGCTAACATCCTCTTTACTTTCTTAGCAAGCTGAACATTTTGAACGTTGACAACTAAATTCTCACTCAAATCTTTTATTGAGAACATCCTTTGTTATTTTTAACATATGCTGGAATGGACATTCCAAATTCACTCACAAGAACACATTAGGATAAATTGGGAAGACCTTTCGGAAAATCCATGGGGAAGCAGCAGGCTGACCTGTACCACCTGTCGCTGATCATGTAGACTAAGAAAGCAGCCAAGGTCTCCATGGCTACATCCTATCCACTTTTCAGTATTGTTTCAGCCACTCCCTTCTGGTCGGGAGGAATAGATAGATCAATTAAATAAGTGGTAGCCATGGGGAGTCTTGGGATAGGCATGGACGAGAGGATGTGGAATACATGGACTAGGGAACGTGAAATATATGGATACCTATATTTCTATTTATTTTGTTGTTGGTAAACAATTATTGACCTGCACTTTAAATGCCTGCCTGGACTCTGATGTTATGTATGATGGCTGCTATAAACAATCTTTGACTATTGTTGTTTTTGTTTGTTGTTCTGTACCACAAATTGCCTCTTGGAGGACATTACATTTTTCTAAGTGGAAGTCCATATATACAAGTCATCATAATGTATATTAAATGCGAGTAAGCCAGCAGCACCACAATTGCAATATCATGGCCATATTAGCAACGTGAAGATGCAATGCAGCTATATATAGCAATCTTACATGATACACACAGCTAAGGCTCCGACCAGGTCGGATATTAGTCAAACCACACATTAGTATACGCATCATATCGACGACACTTTGGTTTGTTTTGCACTCTTTAATGTGACCACGACTTTCTTGGGAGTGGGTAGGCTATCTAAGCAGATGGGCCTCACTCTGTATGCAGTGCACGACATTTACCCATCAAGGAATGTCCGAATATACATTGACATTACACCCGAATGTTTTAAATATCTTAATTTGTGTTTGCTAAACATTAGTTAGGAAATGGACCTTCAATTATACTGTAATTTACTTCACCAATACGTACGAAGCTAGATAATTCTTTGTTGCTATGCCAAGTCAGCTGCTACCGGTACGCTATTGCAGTCACTACCAATGTAAATGCACTATATAACCCTAAATGAATTACATATACAGATTATATTGTATACAACTACCCATACCAATTTTCAACGAATTTACCTGATATTCGATTTCAAAACAAACCACAGTTCCCCTCCGTGGATGACGCGCGCCTTTGCTAGACTGATGGGAGAAGTAGTTTGTATCGGGCACGGTTCAGGTGGAGAACACGGTTATAAGAACTACAAGACCCAGCATTCATAGCCTGTAAAGCCGGCTAGGGAAACAACACCTATAACATGTATTCATTAGTTTTAATCAACTTAATTAATAAGGCATTTAATAAATTGATTAAAAGTATACAATATGCGTCGCTTTACATGGATGGATTAGGTTTGTTGCTTCCACCGTGTGCTGGTGATTCTACGGGTTCTAGTTATTAGTGCTGCTGACAAGTGACAGACAGGAAGGGAACTGGAGTCATTCAGTCTGAAAGACGCTTCCACGCCTCATATTTTAAAGCTTTTATGTATTCCGTTCAGGTCACCGAATATAGCTATTTCTGTGAATAATTGCGTCATATATATTTCACAAACCACTCACGTTTGATTGTGGACAGAGTGAGTGCCAATTCAATTGCTTCAAATTATACTTAAGCATATAGCCATGAGCACATGCCTTCTTTTGCACTTCATTGAAGCTCTGCTGAAAAGAGAAAGTGGCCTCAAACCTCAGAGGTTCTTTGTGTTTGCTGAAAAAAAACAACAGCATAAAAGCTTTATTGGCCTGCTTGAATGCAACATGATGTTCCTCCTTGATTTTCATTTACATAAAGTCAAATCTAGTGTTCATTATAATTAAGGTTGGCTGCTAAAGGTTAGCAGCCAAATTATGCAAAATATTCAAATTGTCAATATATTACTCAGATTTGCGTAGCTGTCTCATCAGTTGATAGCGTTCTCCTAGATTCACCAGATTTTCTTCCAACTAAATAACAAACAAGTGATTTTCCTAGGTCCCTCCAAACAGAGACTCTAGGGTCGATGACTCAAAGTGGCTTGCCTTTGAATCGCATAAGTGATTGAGAGCCGACAACTGAAAATAAGATGAAGACAGCCTAGACCAGTGGTCACCAACCTTTTTAAGCCCAATATCCCTAACCTCAGCCTTGGTGAAAGGCATGATCTACCTATTGAAGCGTTGAGAGAAAAAGACAGCCCAGATTTTACTTCCAACTTGAGGCCTTTTATTTGAATAACATGAAATGCTTTGGTCCAAACTTTCAAATTTATGCAACCAAGAAAACACTAACTAGCATTTCAAACAGGCCATAGCTGTCTTGCTTTAAGAATTTTACAATATACCTTCAATTCTAAGTTTCATTATGTAATAATATTCCAGCAGAAAAAAATAAAGGCATGTGGCCTATTTTCCATTTGAAATTATTTTGTTCATAATAGCCAACAACAACAACAAAAATCAAGATACGTATTAAGAAAGTAGAACTGTAATGTGTGCTAACAAAAGTATCAGTCAATGCAATTAAGCCATCTGCAAAAGGCTTCTTGTGTTTAGCCAAAAGGTGACTTATCCGAAATGATGCTTCAGTAGCAGCCTTATTTTGAGCAGCAGGTTTTGTGAAATACGATTGCTGGGCCTTCAACCCCGATTTCAGCTCGGCAACTTTCCTTGCACGGATTGCGCTCTTTGGCGGGTAGCTCTCTGAATTTCTGGTGATTGGTGTTGTGGTGCCTCTCCAGATTTCCTCTTTAGACAGTGTTTGTGTTTGGTGGCACAACATACATACACACTTGTCATTCACCAAGGTAAAAATAAGTTCCTCTTCCCATTCTGAATGGAAATTGTACGTTTTCACCCTATGACGTGGAGCCTCCGCCATGCTATACCGCTATATTATATAGTAATTACAACAGCTGGATAGACAGAGAGAGAGAGAGAGAGAGAGAGAGAGAGAGAGAGAGAGAGAGAGAGAGAGAGAGAGGGGCGCTTGCAAAACTGAACATTAAGCAGGCATAATGTATTTGTGTATTTTGTTTTCTAAACTACTACTTTAATTTTAGTGTTTCTTTTTTTCCCCTAATATTTTTGGGAGCTACAGTGAAAGTCTCAAACATCTACCAGTCGATCGCGATCGACCGGTTGGCGACCACTGGCCTAGACTGTCACGCCATGTCGCAATCGATAAAAAAAAAATACTTAGTAAGACGTCATTCAGAGTCTATTGAGGTTTCATAATCTATGTTATTTACTCAACGTGTTTTATGACAAACCATGTCTTAGGCTCCTGATACCCCTGAACACACTGGCCTTTCTTCGACTCTTCTTCTATCTATACAAATAATAGCATGCATTCCTTGTGTGTGTGTGTGTGTGTGTGTGTGTGTGTGTGTTTGAGAGAGAGCGGGTAGGCTCTCCATTATATATCCACCCTGGCCTTTGGACTAAGAACTTGTTGCTCTTTAATCATTTTTGTTTAAAATATGTCACGGTTACACACCATTTGGTGGATGCTTTTATCGATTGCCTCTCTACAAGAATGTGACTGCGTGCATTCTAAGCGTTGAATGCAATGTACGAGTATTAGTACGAACCCCTGTACCCCGTTTATGTTGCTGTGGGTGGAGGAGGAGGTTGTCAATCAACCTTTGTTTGTACTACCTTGCTCGGCTATATTAACCGTGCCGTCTATACAGGGCCTGTCGTAGGCTAGACTGCATGGTGTGGTTTGAGCCAAAGATGCTTGCCATAAAAGCAATCAATTAAAATGGTAATGGGATTTCATAAACAAAAAGCATGGCTATTGCCGTACAACATTGCGCAGTCAAGCCTTCTGTTGTGACAGAAGGTGATTCTGTGCAGCTTTGATGACAAGCAGGTGACAAGCTCATTCCACTGGTACACCTGATCTTGTTTACACCTTACATTAACATATGTTTTTTGGCAATTGGATGCTAATCAGATTTCGCCAAAATGCGATATCCGATTCATATCCAATTGCCCAAAACGTATGTTCATGCGTTTTGGCATGGCCTCTCTTGTGAAGGGTGGGCAGAATCCGGTCCAACATCTCAATTTTACGCAACGCTCAGTTCAGGTCAGGCATGGCCCAAAGAAACAGACAAAAGACAGCCATTTCCCCTGAGCGAAAAGGACTAATGAAAAGATTTAATAAAATAAAACAAAGAAATAAAGTAAAATATAAAAGGCATATTGCCCAGCTTACTCTTTTTATATTTGAATATGTATTTTTCTTAAAGGTGCTGCAGGTAGGTTTCAAGAGCTGTAATTTGAGTAAATGTATACTGCAGTATACCTGAACAGTACCATTGGTATTACTAAACCACAACATACCCCATCAACCCAGCTTCTTGAATATCTGTACCTCCAGTTAATGGGGGATAATGCATCAACAACAACATTGTAACTGCACTGCATGTAATTTACAACACACTTTCTTCTGTTAGATGATAACCATCAAGAACAAATTACAAAAAAATATAGTAGTGTACTTTCCATTTATAATTTATAGGAAAAGCATGAACATAGGAATATATATAGGAAAAGAATATAGGACAAATAATGAACAGGGAGTTGGACATGGAATGATACTGTGTGATGATAATATGTTATTGTTTATGCTAACAGTCTGTGAGACCTATCTGTATGGAAGAACCAAGAGTGCTTGTGTAGACATGTGCAGGAAGTGAGGGTCCTCTGCTAGATACCTTGGAGCCCAGGTGTGTGCAAGTTTTGTTAAGCAATTGCTGAGTGGGTCAGAAGAAGGAAAATATAAGTAAGCGAATTTAATGTTGAATATATGGTAATGAATTATCTGGTTATCCCTCCACACTTCATCGCAGCTCAAAAGACGATTAAATCCAAATTGACTAGATTTGAATTTTTGTTACACAACTTTCTTTCCATTTTGTCCTTGAGATTGCTCTTCAAACTCTTTCAGCATTCGCCTGATGTTAGATGTGTGTAGATCAAAGAAAACACATAATGAAGACTGAAATATAATAAGTAGCTCCACAATCCCCTGTCCTGCAGCTTGAAAAAACTCATGACACAAAAGAAAACTATTACTCACACAGCTCCTGCAAATAGGTTTAACCACAGGATCAAACCAACATGGTTTATTCCCCCACCGTCAAGGTACCCACAAGACCAAAATATATCAATTTATATAAGAGAAAAACAGCTCCCAGTGGGGGTTTTCAGGGAAAAGTGAGTCTTGTCTCAGAGGTCTATCGAACGAATGTCTTCACTTGGGTTCATAGAACGATTGAATGGTGTCCAGGTGTTTCATTGGTACAGCAGCAGAACACATGCCTTGAGTTTATATCAAAACTGTTCTGCCCCGTTTTGCAAACCCCCCCCCCCCCCCCCCCCCCCCCAAAATAAATGGATGTGAAAACTATTGCAGTGATGTAGTCCACCAGAAGACCTCTGTTGGAATCATTAGGATCCAACGCAAAGCTTAATATTCAAGACACCAGGTGGATCATGTGACATGGCTGGCCCGGACACATCATTTATACAGGTTGCAATCGATTTATTTTATTCCACATTTGATTCCAGCAAATCTACAACTCTCTCTACTCTCCATGCGCAACGTGCAGTACGCACCACAGCAAGGGGTGCACGGAGAATTTGCCCACCGTAATCTCAGTAAAGGGATACTTCTCGCCAGCAGCCTGTTGCATATTAAACCGACACAGCTAATGTGCTTGTGGAAAACCTTCATCCTACTAAGCTGAACTATGCTTGTAAATGTATACAATTCAAACCTAAGTAAGTAGGCAGGCCAGTGCAAATGTTTTCATCGACAATTAATTTACTTCTTAAAGTGTAGCAGTTAAATGTCACCACACTACGGGGCCCGATTCAGCACCATGGAGAGCAGCAAAGTCAGAAGACTGAAGAATTGTCGGTCCATTTATCTGTCGCGTTGTAAGTTGTTTCTGGCCGATTCAATATTTTTTTTTTATTACACACACATCTCTCTCTCTCCCTCTCTTTGTCTCTCTCTCTCGCTCTTTAATAATATAAAATTGCTGCAGTGAAAAGGGGAAAGTGATGTAATTTTCTGAGTAAATCAACGATTGGAAATGTATCTAATGGCATAATGACATGACATCATTTTTTCCTCTTAATTATTAGTTTTTTCTTTCTCTTGTGGAATAAACTAAACTAAACAAAACATCCAATTATGCAACCGACTTTAGGGAAGAAAAAAATTGTGATTGTTAAATCACGAATTGTAGGTGCAACAATGCAACATGTCGTCTACAAGCCTTTCTCTCTCTCTCTTTCTCTCTCTCTCACACACACTCGCGCGTACACACACACACGCACATGCACACACACGCACACACACACACACACACACACACACACACACACACACACGAGAGAGAGAGAGAGAGAGAGAGAGAGAGAGAGAGAGAGAGAGAGAGAGAGAGCACAGCGGATTTAAAGGCACCCACCTGACGATCTAACTTCACTTTTCTTTTCAATCTCACTAACTTCAGTCATGCCGATGCCTGATCAACGTATAATACACGCGGGCTGATCTCTTGATATCCTAAAGTAAATAAAAATAAAACGGGTAATACTTGGAAATATGACTGCTACAGACGTTGTAGTAACTTCGTCATTTTTCACAATTTTTGCGGGTTGCATGACCCGGATTCTGGCAAGCGGGGTCAATGGCACCTGTCTTTTCGAAGACTTCCTCTCCAAGACAGGACTGTCCAAAGGTTCTAACGGTTCCAACGGTTCTAACGGTTCCGCAGGGTTTTTCCTCCTGGACTTTGACGAAGGGACGCTCGCCGACTGGCACTCGCTGGCCGACAAGAAGCGCTACGGAGGAGAGTCCCAGAACCGGACCACGAAAGCACTGCTGGTGGCCGCGTACTCGCTGATCATCGTGATCTCGCTGCTCGGGAACACCGTGGTGTGCCACGTGGTGATCAAGACCAAGAGGATGCACTCCGCCACGAGCCTGTTCATCGTGAACCTCGCGGTGGCGGACATCCTCATTACGGTCCTCAACACACCGTTCACTCTGGTGAGACACACGCAAGCGCACGCGCGCGCGCGCGCACACACACACACACACACACACACACACACACACACACACACACACACACACGTGCACACACGAACACATACTAAGCTAATAAGAGACGAGAGGTGCTCTGCTGGGGTTCCCAAAAATGTTTGGACATGGCTGCGTACCAAACGGTGTCTGTGTGTGTATCTGTTTGTGACGTGTATATACGTGTATAAATGTTTCTAATACGTGTATAAACATGTCGGTGTTTATGTTTTTTGTATGTGATTTTATGTGTGTGCATATGTGTCTGAATGATTGTGTGTTTATGTAAATGTGTGTGTATGTGTGAATGTATGTGTTAATGTGTTTATGTGTGTGTGCTCATGTGTGTGCTCATGTAAAAATAAAAAAATACAATAAAAAAGAAATATATATATATAAACAGTATATGTGTCTGTGTATTGTATGTGTGTGTGTTTTTGTCTGTTTGTGGGTAAGCGTGCTCATGTATATACGTGTATATGTGTGGGCATTTGTGGTCATGTTAATATATTTGTGTATATGTGTGTGCGTGTGTGTGTGTTCCCAGGTGCGCTTTGTCAACAGTAACTGGATGTTCGGCAGGGTGATGTGTCACATCAGCCGCTTCGTCCAGTACTGCTCGCTGCACGTGTCCACGCTCACGCTCACCGCCATCGCTCTAGACCGGCGCCAGGTAACACTGCATACTCTCAACACACACTTACACACATACACACACACACACACACACACACACACACACACACACACACACACACACACACACACACACACACACACACACACACACCACTGTACCTTGACCACAGAAGACGCATTCACACCACCATGTAGTCGGATGAAAACATAGATAATTCTTGAGAGCAAATTATTTGATGAAATGGAGCATAATCATGGGAAGACAAACAGGTATAGCATTTACCAAGCATCGCCAATGGGACAGCAAATGTTAATGGGTTTTATAGTCTCATTGTATAGGCACCCACATCAAAGGATGCAAAAAAAAACACAAACCAAAATGGGTCATCACTATTTAGATGTGATACAAGGAAGCAAGAGGTCAAACCTAAAGGGCTTCTTACGGTCTAAATTGGGAGTCTAGTTCGTTCAGATCTTGGCTACAGCGGTGATAAAACACCACACCCTTTTTCCTTGCCCTTCAGAGTAGTGTAAGGGGCGTTTGATTTCTACGTATCACTCACTACATTTATAGTTACTATTTATTTCGTTTTTATCCAGAGCTTACAGTGAATATTATTAGATACATTGCATTAAGGTAACTTCTCCGGTTACGTCTACCAGATGGCAGTGACCTGAACAGTCCATAACCTTGGTGGCTGAATTTCTGATTTTCTGTGCTTTCCTAAGGTATCGTGAGTGGTGAATGCCTTGCACAGAGCAGAGATAGAAGCCAATGATGCGCTCCACTGTCTTCACCACCCTCTGTACATCAGTCTATATGCACATCAGTCTATATGCACATTAGTCTATATGCACATCAGTCTATATGAACATTAGTCTATATGAACATCAGTCTATATGCACATCTGTCTATATGCTTATCAGCCTATATGTACATCAGATTATATGTACATCAGTCTATATGAACATCAGTCTATATGTACATCAGATTATATGAACATCGGTCTATATGTGCATTAGTCTATATATGAACATCATATTATATGTATATCAGTCTATATGAACATCAGTCTATATGTGCATTAGTCTACATGTACATCAGTCTATATGTACATCAGATTATATGTACATCAATCTATATGTACATCAGACTATATGTACATCAGATTATATGTACTTCAGTCAATATGCTTATCAGTCTATATGTTCATCAGATTATATGTACATCAGTCTATATGAACATCAGTCTATATGTACATCAGATTATATGAACATCGGTCTATATGTGCATTAGTCTACATGAACATCAGTCTATTGATCATTAATAAGCATGCATTATTAATTATTGGTCAGCATGGATTATTATTAAATAATAATTATTTGTAATCATTGATTGTTGTTATGCATTCTAAAAATAAAAAGAACAACTCAAGGAAGCCTGTATGGAACCAAATGCTGATTTTCATTACAAAATGAAAATTGCTTACAATCAAGAAATACAAACATGTAAATCTGGTAAACTAAGTGGATGAGCTACTAATCACCCTGATCCCAGCTGGAACAGGTGACCTAGGTCACTCTAATCACACCTGGAACAGGTGACGTGGACAGGGTAGGTTTTGAAATGGCTTGTAATGGCTAATCGACCGCCTCACGCCTGGTGGTAAAACAGGGGCAGTTTAGAATTTTGCCTCCTCTATCACAACATAATTGAGCACATTTCCTTCATATAAACAGCGTTGTTTAGTTGGCTCATTATGGGATGTGTTTCTGGATTAATGAATTTATTTATTAATGAATGATTATAACAGCGGATCACTGTGATAGCCCTGATGAGTATAATGGTTGTATTATTATACATTCCTTCATGTTCCTCGGAATGTGCTTATGTTTACCCGCTGCTGTTGGTACAGAGAATAACACAACAATGCAGTAAATAGTTGTTCCATAACCTTGTTTTCTCCATTCTGTCTGGAGTACACAATACACAATAACTGTATTTTTCTTAGGGCATTCACTAGAGCAGTGGTCGCCAACCCGTCGATCGCGATAGACTGGTAGATCTTTGAGACTTTCCCTGTAGCTCCCAAAAATATTAAGGAAAAAAAGAAACACGAAAATTAAAGTAGTAGTTTAGAAAACGAAATACACAAATATATTATGCCTGCTCTCTCTCTCTCTCTCTCTCTCTCTCTCTCTCTCTCTCTCTCTCTCTCTCTCTCTCTCTCTCTCTCTCTCTCTCTCTCTCTCTCTCTCTCTCGCAAATGTCAGTATATGACTATATAATATAGCGGTATAGCTAGCATGGCGGAGGCTCCACGTAAGAAAGTGCAAACGTACAATTTCCATTCAGAATGGGAAGAGGAACTTATTTGTACCTTGGTGAATGACAAGTGTGTATGTATGTTGTGCCACCAAACACAAACACTGTCTAAAGAGGAAATCTGGAGCGGCACCACAACACCAATCACCAGAAATCCAGACAGCTACCCGCCAAAGAGCGCAATCCGTGCAAGGAAAGTTGCCGAGCTGAAATCGGGGCTGAAGGCCCAGAAATTGTATTTCACAAAACCTGCTGCTCAAAATAAGGCTGCTACTGAAGAATCATTTCGGATAAGTCACCTTTTGGCTAAACACAAGAAGCCTTTTGCAGATGGCTTAATTGCACTGACTGATAATTTTGTTAGCAGACATCACAGTTCTACTTTCTAAAATGCTAATGTCTAATACGTATCTTGATTTTTTTTGTTGTTGGCTATTATGAACAAAATAATTTCCTCATACAAATGGACAATTGTGTAATGCCTTTATTTTTTCTGCTAGAATATTATTACATAATGAAACTTCTTAAAGCAAGACAGCTATGGCCTATTTGAAATGCAAGTTAGTGTTTTCTTGGTTGCATCAATTTGAAAGTTGGACCAAAGAATTTCATGTTATTCAAATACAATTAGCCAAATAAAAGGCCTCAAGTTGGAAGTAAGGGTTAGGGTAAGGGTCTTTTTCTCTAAACGTGGTAGAGAGAACAACAAGGTAGATCTTGCCTTTCACCAAGGCTGAGGTTAGGGAGCTTGGGCTTAAAAGGGTTGGTGACCACTGCACTAGAGGAATGCATAACCTTCTAGCCTTCTAGTCTGACTGAAGTGCATCCAAACATCTTGTTGAAGTAGGCTTCTATTGTCAGCTGTTTTCACACAACGTTTCTCCAAAATCTTGAAAGTTTGAAACTCAACATCCATGGTTGAGTATTAGGCTGTCCCTCTCTGGAAAATAATTTGTAAAATAATGGGATAAAATAACCCCTCTCACAGAGCCTTTCTCTGATCTTTTTGAGAAAAGAATTTGTTGGGAAGAAAGTGGGTGTACGGAAATCCTGGAACTTTCATAGTGTGTATATGGTGTATACCAGTGTATCATGTAGACTTCACCACTGCTCATATCTCTGAGAGCAGCTTTTATTCGGCAGCACCCAACCATGTCAATGGAAGCTGTGTTTTCGTGTTCATATAATTCTGAAACTCATGTCAGTTTGTTTGTTGTGGTTGATGGGTTATACAGGGCTGAGCCTTTCGATCGGTGAGATGTCGTGAATTGTAATGCATTTCCTGAGAGCCTCGATTTAACACAGCATCCGTCCGTCAGTTTACATGGTCGATGATATGTGATCACCAAGCCCTCCAGGATAAGTTGCCTCAAGAGTGGATGTTCTTTTCCATGCCAAAGAATACATTAACGGGCAAGCAATGGGTTGATAACTCGGTAGCGATACTCAACGTTCAGAGTGCTTTACACATTTCACCCGTATCTAAGTGGGTGACTAGGGACGCGGTTCCCACCCTTCTTGGGGCTATGTATGTGTGTGTGTGTGTATATGTGTGTGTTTGTGTATGCATGTGTGTGTGTGTATGTGTGTGAGTGTGTGTATGCACGTGTGTGTGTGTATGCTCGTGTGTGTGGTTTGACCATTTGTGTTCACCCTGTTTATTTTAAACGGTTTTAGGTGATAATTCATCCTCTGCGGCCACGCATGTCGTCGCTGAGGGGAGGCGTGTGGGTAGCTGTCATCTGGATGATGGCCAGCTGCTTCTCCCTGCCGCACGCCATCTACCAGAAACTACTGAGCTTCGCTTACAGGTTGGGTGAGCACACACATACACACACACACACACACACACACACACACACACACACACACACACACACACACACACACTTCTCTATCTCTTTCTCTATATAGTTCTGGTCACACTCCTTGACTCTTTCTGCTACATGCGTACAATCATAATCTACTCATACATACGAAATATATAATTTGATGTGGTCACATTTAGTCACAAACCATCCACAGGTTGAAATGTCACCGTCAAATGTCAGGTTCAAATGTTTCCCTGCACATTATTGATGCATCATTATTGATGATGATGAAGTTTAATCATCAGGGTCTCTGATAATTTTTCCGAGACCTTTTTGAACACAGAGTAATTGATTTAAAGGCAAGAGGGGCATCTAGAGAGCCTCTACAGATTTTATTTTGAGAAACAATGGGTGAACGTGAGCCTGACATTGCCAGACCAATTCACAAATGCATACTAGCCTGGAACCTCTCAGGTCATTTTTGATTTCCAAGGGATTATCAACGGGTGCAAACCAAAATGCCTCTGAACGCAATTGGATAGACCTGCAATGACCTAGATGTTAGATATTAGAGAATCAGTTGTAATTGGCCCGACCCGGGTAAGGTCTGATGGAAACCATGAGCTCACAGATTCGTCCTGTTCCCAGGCTAGCTGTGCATGATTCTTAAAGGAGAACAACAAAATAAGGGAACTAAAGAAACCACAGGCAGAGTTTAGTCTAAACCCTGTTTAGTTTAGTCTTAACCCTGAGTTTAGTTTAACCCTAGTTTAGACAGGTGAAAGCCACAGCTGCAGCATCAAGTGTCTTATTTAGTTCGACAAAACGAATACGAAATGATGAGAGGAAGGAAGGAAACCATCTTTAGGGAAAAGCGTGGTCACAGTGTTTGACTCCCAGCCACAAGGTTAGAACCTGCGTTCCATCCACAATTTCCACAGCCTAACCTGTAGGGATCCTTGAGCAAGATGTCTTACTCCCATCTGCTCATTACATGGATCTGTTCCAATGTTAGTAACTTGGAAATAAGCATTAGCTTATATATACAAACCTACCAGCAAATAGTAACAGTGAAACAAATTACTAATGACAAGATGCAAATTACAATTTAAATATTGAATTAAGTTAAACAGTGATAAAGTAATGAAGATCATACAATTGATTGAAATGACGCATGTAGTTAAGTCCATATTCCCTTCCCTGTCTCAGTGTTTTTATTTCTTGTAGGATTTGTCCATAAGGCGAAGCCTGGACGGCATAGCCTACAATCATTACTAGTATCAGTACTAGTTATACTACTATTATACAATCACAGAACTGTTATTGTAATTCTACACTAATAATAACACAACCATCGTTCTGTTCTCCTCCACCACCAGGGGGCAGGAGCGCAGCCTGTGCGTCCTGGACTTTCCGGAGCCATCGGACGTCTACTGGCAGTACATCGACCTGCTCACCTTCATCCTGCTGTACCTGCTGCCGCTCCTCATCATCACGGCCGCCTACACCACGGTGGGCCGCCACCTGTGGCGGCGCAACACCATCGGCGACACCACCAGCGCGCAGAACGCCAACCAGCGGCGCAAGCGGCGGCGGACGTTGGCCATGCTGCTGCTGGTGGTGGGGGTGTTTGCCGTCTGCTGGTTCCCCCTCAACTGCTACGTGGTGCTGCTCTCCAGCCAGGCCATCCACTCCTCCAACGTCCTCTACTTCTGCTTCCACTGGCTGGCCATGAGCTCCACCTGCTACAACCCCTTCATCTACTGCTGCCTCAACCCCACCTTCAGGCAGGAGCTGCGGCTGCTGGCCTCCGTTTTCCGGCGGGTGCGGCGGGTGCAGCGGGTGGGGCCGCTGCCGGTGGGCCAGTCTGCGGGCGTGTGTGTGCCCTGCCAAAGGGCCGCGTCGCCCGACGGCAACGACGCCTCCTCGCGGCCGACCCATGACTTCCGACCCACGACGCAGCCCAGCCACGCCTCCTCCCAGCAGAGCCACGCCTCCTCCTCCATGTGTCCTTCCCACAACGCAAAGGAAACGCGCATGCTTTTCCGTCAGGGGATTTCTGTGAAAACCGACATCTTATCGGTGGAACCCATCGTGGCTCTGAGCTGAAGGAACGCCCGGGTCGCAGGGTGTAGCTGTGACTGTAAATCCCCCATGACTGTAACCTCTGTGGGTGGGAACGTTCCGGCTCACTCAACTTTTGAAAGTGCTAGGACGCCCGTTCTGAAGGGAACATGTCAGATTCCCTGGCTAAGCGAGACTCATGTCATCTCGTGGATATGGTATAAGTGTGGATTTGGTTGTAGAAAAGTGCTTGAGCTGGAGGTTGTTCTGGACATAATGGCTTATGGAATGTCCTCTTGTCACTCTGCCTGATATCATCACCTCAACACAGAGATATCACTTCTACACAGAGATATCACTTCAGCAAAGATATATCACTTCAACAAAGATACATCACTTCAACACAGAGAAGGCACTTACAGACAGAGAGGAATGGACTTCTCACCTTGACAAATCATTTCCTGTCATAGTTCTGTGTGTGATTGGGGCTCTCACTTGTCTGAGAGGGCGATGTATCACCTTCAAACGGTGAGAAACATAGACTACAGCATCTTAGTAGTAGGCTATTCCAGCTATCCTACTTAGATCTGATCAATAATGTGATCAACACACACACACCGCTATGTTTAATCCTGCCGTAATATCCTGTTTCAATTGGAAAGGTGTCAAGCCACAGAAGGGTTTTACTTACTTTGTTAACTTTGGTGTGAGCCATGTGAGCACAAACAGCAGGGAATCAACGGACTGGGCTTTTTATAACAGCTGGAAACTGTGAGGACAGGCACTGTGGATCAAAACAAGGTGCAGTTCTGCATTAGTACATTCTGAATGGGAGAAAACAAAATACTGAAATGTGTGCCAGCAGATTGTGCCTTTTACCTTCTAGTCACTGTTTCCTCATTGTACCTTGACATTTATTTTTTATTAACCTTTCCTGTAAGATAAGCTCTATTTTTTTTATGTTAGAGGGCCTCGGACTAAATAGCAGAAAGTATACCTGCTCCCTGTTTTGGAAATAAAAAGAGATAGAAGAGATAGTAAAAGCAACTTCACCAATTCTTTCCATTTGCAGGAAAAATGTCAACGCTCCTGTTAGCCTGCAAATGTACATATAGCTGGGGCAGGGTATAGCGGAATGGCTGTTTCCCTTTCTGACGAAAGGATCTTAGTTATAACCGCTAACCTTGAGCAAGATGCCTTCAGCTACCTAATGGAATTTAACTGAAGGGTCACTGCAAGGATGATAAAAGCACAGATGAGTCAATTGTGAGTATTACATTCTATGCATAAACTCTCTGAATAGCACCAACATTATACACCAGCATGAAAGTACTCTGAGCCAATCCACTTTTCGGATAAATAAACCCCTAGGTTGATATCAAAGTCATTAGGCCTGGGCAGGACAGCACATCCACTTCAGAGACTTATAAACATTACAAGGTAGGTTATCTTTGTCGTCCGTTGAATTTGTTCAGTTTAGGTGTGGAGTTGTCCCCTAGTTCTGTGTCTCCTTTGGATCGACCTGGAAGACTTTGTCACCTAGTTCTGTGTCTCCTTTGGATCGACCTGGAAGACTTTGTCACCTAGTTCTGGGTCTCCTTTGGATCGACCTGGAAGACTTTGTCACCTAGTTCTGGGTCTGCTTTGAACCGACCCTGTCTTGCTTAGCCTCTGAATGGCCGTCAAGGTTTCGTGTACAATTTTAAACAACTACTAATTCATCCTGTTTAGTTTTCAACGTCCAAAGCGTCCGAGATGAGCAGGGCTGCCTATGTACTATATAGTTGTTGTTTGGCGAGCAGGCGTCCCTTGCTTACGTTTGGTCACTTAGCAACCTTTATATAAATCCCACACAGGCCTTGTACATCTAAACCGAGCCGGCAAAATGTTCTGGGTGCCTTGAACGCTGTTGACAATTGTAGACTCTGGTGTAGAGATAGCTCCGAAGGTCAATGTGAAGCATTCAGGTGCCAAGTATGTTCATTGCAATTTGATATTCACCTCAAAGCCGATGAAAAACATTGTTTATTTTTGTTTGACAGCATGTTTTCAATTAATTATTTATGGGGTTAATGTGATAATCATGACTCATTTGTAATTAATGTTTTCTAAATTGAAAATGAGTAATTGTGCAAATGTTACATAGTGAGCCTGTCTTTCTTTGCTATCGTCTGTTGTTCCATATGTGCTGTTCAATGTCGTGGTTTACAGGCGATGGAGTAATGACATACTGTGGGATGTCTCTTAAAATGGACATTTTTCATCTGCAAAATGCTTCAACATTCCCTTCTCCTTGGGCCGAGGGACTCTCAAACCCAGTAACATTGTTCGTTCATATCTTAAAGAAGACGGCACCAGGAAAATACTTAGTGTTAAAAATGGCATCTTCTCTGCTCTGCATGATGTTTCAGTAGGTGCTTAATAAACAGTGTTGAATGTTGCAGCAGTTTTCCTTTCAAAGCTTTTGCTTGCTTACTTATTCGGATCGTTGCTGTGCTCGTCAAGTATGCACACACACACACACACACACACACACACACACACACACACACACACACACACACACACACACACACACACACACACACACACAGTGTTTTCTGTATATGTTATATACATATAGGTCTATGGACCAGTTACCCAGCAAACATTATGCTACATTAACATTTGTTTCAGTTCTCTGTCTGTCTGTCTCTCTGTCTCTCTCTCTGTCTCTCTCTCTCTCTCTCTCTCTCTCTCTCTCTCTCTCTCTCTCTCTCTCTCTCTCTCTCTCTCTCTCTCTCTCTCGCTCTCGCTCTCGCTCTCGCTCTCTCTCTCTCTCTCTCTCTCTGTCTCTCTATCGGTCATTATAAAAGCGTAATGGGCTCCCAGTGGAAAGTGCTGCTATCCAGGCAATCTGAAAGGGTGAAATCTCACTTTTTGTTATTGTCTGAACGCACCTGTTAAACCCTGTTATCCCTGTGCTATTCATTCAACATTGCAACAGTGTTCACTTTGGTCTACTTTCAAAACTTGTTTACAAAACAAAAGATGAATGCCGGTTTATATTAACTTTTTCTGAATGTCTGCTACACAATAACAATAACACACACACACACACACACAAATGTGTGTGTGTGTGTGTCTAATCTCCAACTAAGCACGAACAATTTACGACCTTCCATCTCAAACACTCACTTTGCGAAGTTAAGTGTGTTGAGCAGAATTTCACCCACTACCACCTCAGCCTCCAGCTGCTTTGATTCTGCTCTGTATTGTATGTAACCTATACCATGGGTTGAGATATCTGATGTACCCCATGGGGGATTGTATAGTGCTCCCTGTTGTCAAATGTTGGTATGCTGTTGGTATTCTGTATCTGACATCTGTATGTCATGCTATAAATCCTACAGCAGGGAGCACTAGAAAAGAGTGGAACCATACCGCCAAACTAAATTGTATTACCATTTCATGAAATAAATGGTTAAATCTATGACATGAGTGATTCCTGACAGAACTACAATATAATGGCATAGTATTTAGAGAAAGCCAAGCTTTCAGTGGAGAAGCCCTAGAGAGGGTACTAGTCCTTGAGACTCAGACTCAAGCTATATCTCTGGTCAATTCAGAGTATTATGATTAAAGCACAGTGCGTTATCTACCACCCCTTTGATTGCCATACCCTTTAACAGTGCAGTGTTCATGGAAATATGTTATGAATCAGTATATGGAAAACATATCACATGTTCTATATGTATGCAATTATAATACAAAAAATGTTCAGCCATGATTCGAATGGAAAGCATACAAACCACAAATCACGAGATAAATATAAAATCAGCAAGTTAAGCAGGCCTGTCTCGTATGGTATGACAAGACACAGATGGAAAGAAACGCAGCATGCTTTCTCTACGAACAGAAAAAGGTGTATGGGATTTGCTCTGGAATGTTAGGGCAAGAAAAGAAAAGCAGTACAAGAAACTACATACAAATGCTCACAATATAAAATAAAGATATTAACTATACACAATATAACTAATATTAAATGTGTGCAGGTGTGCAAATGGCAAAGTGGTTATGAATAAAATTGTAAT
The DNA here is from genome assembly GCA_026745465.1 of Lota lota. NCBI lineage: Eukaryota > Metazoa > Chordata > Actinopteri > Gadiformes > Lotidae > Lota > Lota lota. Next base: position 1,449,808 of record JACYXH010000810.1, on the reverse strand, counting down.
AAATAATGAAATACATGTTAATATATATATGTGTAGTAATTTAAATGTTAACAGTACGTGTTATAATATAAGGTAGTCTTCCTCTAAAAATGTATTGCTTGAGACTCATAAAGGTATCTGTGTGTAAAACGCTTGTCTGCAAGAGCGGCCAAAAGGTTGTGATCTGTACGATATGTTAAGATAACCTCAAGGATAACTACAAGGCTAGTTACTTCTATCCTCACATTCTTACATCCTGTTAGAACATTCCTGTATAGTTCCTCCTGTATTGCAATATACAAACATTAGGCATCCAGCTGTTGTCTTTCCCAGCTGGATGCTGTCAGCTTCCATCAAGGGCCGATGGGTCATGGTGCGTTTAGCAGGTTTGTACAGCTCTTCTGAACGGCTTTTACAACACATGACATATAGTCACCACGGCAACAACCAATTTAGCCTTGGCGAGAAACGAATGCACGAGCACCACGCCGTCCTTTTCTTAGAGTATAACACCTTTACAAGGAGGCTTGAGGGGGCTGTGTGTGTGTGTGTGTGTGTGTGTGTGTGTATTAATATTCATTGCTTTATGAGCTGAGCCTGTATGAATATGTTTTAATATGTCCAGCTGAGAACCGTGAGATTTAGGAATGGAAAGTTAACGTTGAATCTGCGTGTTTGTGGAATTGTATTTAATTTAGAAAGGTGCTGCTATCTGGTCTATGTTTAAAGCTACATTGATAATACAACCGAATCAAAATGTTGAAATGACGTTATTAATTAATTAAAAATAATTAATATTGTATTAAATGGGAAGTTATTGAAGAGAGGGACTACGATTTATGCATGACTTTTTGCGATCGTTGTTGCTTTTTGAGGAAGGTACGCTGGTAGAGGAAGGAAGGTACGCTGCAAAAACATTGTCTCAGATAATTAAGCTTTGTGTTTCCAATTAGCTTTTCCTTAACAGAATGCACTTTGTGTTCTACGAGATTTATCATCTCAATCATGTCAATTTGCTGATTGCTGATTATTTGATTGCTTGTTGTTTTGTTATTGCCTTTGACGTCACGTTAAATCCAATTGTTGCCTTATCAAGAGCATAATTATAACGACTTGTACCACAGTCATACGCAGACTTTAAACCATATTTGACAACCCTTTGACATAAGGAAATAACAACTGCTGCAACATCTTCCGGCCCCAACCATTTGCATAAAACACTAAAAGAGAATTAGATTTTTTATATTGAATTATTTTTGTTGCCGTTGCTGCTGCTTGACCTTTCAAATGAGCCCATTTTCTAACACATCTATCCGACACCATCTGTTCATAAAATATACAGTAGAAGGTGATTTTCTTTGCAATAAGCACGTAGATATATGGTGGCTCAGTGGCTCAACCCACTGACGTGCTGACCACATAGGCGATACCTCGTAGATCCAGGTTTGATTCCAACCTGTGGTCCTATGCTACATGTTATTCCCTCTCTTCCATTCCATTCTCATTTTTTTCCACAAGAAAAAACGCCCACTATGACAAAGGAAGAAACCTTGAGATGGAACGCAGAGTGGGGATCCCTCCTTCCAGGGATGGTCAGACGTGAAATGGGACCCATAGTTGACATACAGTACATGGTGGAATTACAAGCAAACATTTAAAGTACAATTAAAAAGAAAAATCTAATTAGAATTGTCTATGGTGATAAAGTGCTGGCTGGTGAGCAAGCTGGTAGCTGTCAGGTGGGTCGGCCAGGCGTCTAGTCAATATCAGACAGAGAGTGTTGCCTGTTTTGGATATAACACGGTTATAGATTGGTTCACCCCTAGAGATCAATATATATTTTCAGGAATGTGTGTTTGGATTTCATCCACCAAATCCTCCGGTTAATAATTGTAATAATAATCTGATGATGATGATGATGATGATGCATCTTCTTCTTCTATTATTAAGTACATGTCATATTTTGCAACAAGTGTTATAACGTGACAATAAAAGTTAGTCATGGAAGAAAAGATAAAAACTGTAAACCACTGTAGGAACTGTAAAAATCGGACCAAATGTGAGGATAGGGAACAAAACTGTGGAAACTCAGGCATGTGAGGAGGGAGAGACAAAATAAAATTCTTCCCCCATTTCCATACATGGAAACAGCTAGGAAATAATGAACACAATTAAATACCCCATTATCATGCCTATGATACATACAAACAACACTTACATCTCCAATTGTTTGGCGCTCTCACAATTGCCTAGATGTTCCACCCAGCGCTACCAGAGGAATTGTTCAATTAGTTGGGTCGAAGTAATAAAGGACCTCCTTTGTATTTAAACGATAAATCAAATGCAGGGTAAACTGGGGTAAGATGCACCCCTTAAGAACAATGTCTATTTTCATTAAATATATATATAATATTAAAATCAATGCTTAGTTAGTATGCTTAAGTTAACACGTCTAAAGAGTCTAATACAGACTACAACTTTGTTATTATTCAAGTAAATGTAAAACCTTGTAAAGCGACAAATCTCCCACGAGTCAAGTGTTACTGACTAGTAATTAATTTAAAGTACTATTGTTTTAAATTAAAACATTTAGAAAAATATGAATGTATTAATTGTTATCCAGTGTAATTAGTGATTTAGCCGGGGGTTGAACACTTTTGCAAGGCACTGTATGTATGTCACATTCTCATTAGGATGAGCCCCCCTTAAAGGTCTGATCCTAGAATCCTGTTATGACACGCAAAGGCATGCACACAGACGTATATATTAGCTATTTAAAACTAATATATGAATCTGTGTGTGTGGGTGCGTATACGGTGCGTTTATTCCTTTAACCAATGGAGACGCAGGAACAGGGTCACCTTCCACGCCCCCAGTTCACGCAGACTCAGTCAAAGCCTGCTAGTAGCCTTTCTTCCTCCCTGAGATCAAAAACTCTCACCTTAGAAAGGTAAGATTATTTGACCTTTTCAAATGTAGGCAGCTTTCCAAATGGCCCCGAGGGAGCAAACTTCGCAAATATTGTTTTTCTTGTGTGTATATTCGCTCTTACTGCCTTATGTTTTGTGCAACCGGCAACACAACAAGCTAGCCAAAAGCTAACCCCATCAATGACCCACAATTCCGGCGTTTGGGTCACAAATATTATATATAAAAATACATATACCATAATATTATAATCGTCATGTGTACATTTAACTGGGAAATCTGTGGACAATCGAAAAACGGACTCGTGAAGTGGTGTTTGTTTCATTTTCAGTCCTACTTCAAGCAATATTGCAAGCCATTGATTTTACTTAAAACTAAATCTTCCGGGTCACGTTATCTTTCTTATATCCATTAACCTTTAATAAATGGTTATTGAAAAAACCACTTGTTTCACACGTCATTGTAGCCCGGAAGCGACAATCTATTGCATTGCTATCAAACACCAGCTGCTGTATAATGACTATTTAGGGAGTATTTACAGATATTTACAACTATCCAAGTTAGGCTCCCTAAAGCCAGGCGTGTATATAATTGATCTTCAGCACTTTGTAAACCATTACAATGGTACACAATCTAAACCCAAACTAGAATACACCTGACGACTACTTATTGTTTTTAACCCTCTTTTCCCCATTTGCTAAACTGGGGTTTCAAAGTGGATTGTCAAGTACTTTGTGTTTTGTTTGACCCCAGCTCTCTGGAGCTCACCGCCCCCCAGTAAAGCTGTATAAACACCGGGTTGACGGTACGGACGGAAGCGGAGCTTCATACGGGGAGTTGCGGAGTGACCTCGCCATGAGTTACAAACCCATCGCTCCCGCGCCGTCCGGATCCAACCACACGCCTCCAGGTAAGCCCATATTAGGCTTGCAAAAGGTTCTGCATTCAAGCCTGTGTTGTCAGCAGCACTAACGGTTTATCCAAAGCAAATGTCTTTAGATGCAAGTCCTTCAGTAATGAGCAGGGGGTTAGGGCATCTTGCTCAAGGATGCTTACAGGTAGACTGCTGACGTTTGGAACCAGAACATCTCAACTGAGAATCAAACCCCCTATTTTGAAGACTGTCCTGCCCAGACTATCCTCCTAGTTGTTGAGAACATCAGTATGATATGATAGTAGTGCTCTGAAAATGTTATTTTTCCTCTTCCCAGGTTCCAGCGTGCCCTCTCCGTCGTTGCCATCCTCGTCCAACTTTAGGCCAGCGTTCAGCGACTTCGGCCCCCCTTCTATGGGCTTTGTCCAGGTATTTCTCGTATTAAGGTCCCCCCTTCTATGGGCTTTGTCCAGGTATGTCTCATATTAAGGTCCCCCCTTCTATGAGCTTTGTCCAGGTAGGTCTCCTAGTTTGGTCCCCCTTTCTATAGGCCTTGTCCAGCTGTCTGTTGTCATTTGGTCCCCCCTTCTATGAGCTTTGTCCAGGTAGGTCTGGTAGTTTGGTGCCCCCCTTCTATGGATTTTGTCCAGGTAGGTCTGGACTTGGTAGTTCATGCCTCCTTATTTGGGCTTTTTCATCTGCTGGTAGTTTGGTCTTTTTCATCTGCTGGTAGTTTGGTCTTCAGTTCAGTGCATGTAAATTAATGTTAACGAAAGGAGGTACAAGCACATATACTACTAAAATAAGTTTACCAGTAGTCTTTTATACCAGACTAATGTTCTCAATGAAAGTATATTCAGAAGAGGGCAATCTTTTGCAAGTTTTCATATAAAATTGTTATTCAGCATATTCAGAAAGCCAAGCATATTCGGGATGAAATAATGTTGTGTAGAAAGAAATAATGTCTTTGTGTAAGACTTTTAAATGGCTGATTCTGAGTCATCTTGGATTGTTCACTCTGCACACGCATGAAAAGATCAGATTCCTATTAGTTTGTGCATACGGCTACATAATAGTATATTTTATATAAATTGTTATGACAATTACTATACCATATAATTTATAATTCTCTGAACCTCAAGTACTTTTGTAGTTGTTTGTGGTGAAATTTTTAACATTAGACTAAATTACAGACCTTAGAAACAGAAAAGGTTGATTCAAAAGGAGTTGATTAAAAACCTTTTGGTTTTATCTGAATAAATGACTCATGTCGTTGAACCCCAACACCTGGTCCCTCCCAGCCAGTCAAGGTTTCCCAGGGCTCCACCTACAGCGAGCTGCTGTCCGTCATCGAGGAGATGAGCCGGGAGATTCGCCCCACCTACGCAGGAAGCAAGAGTGCCATGGAGAGACTAAAGAGGGGTACAGCTCACTTTAAATATGGTTAATAATAGAAAAGGTAGATGTTCAGTCCAACTATGGTGAAGCACCACAGCTTGGGTCAGGGGTCAAGTAATCTCAGACCCAGCAGTCCTATGTTATAGCAGAACTTCTGGGGAGAGACGGCACAGAACCTGGGCCGGAAACCAAGAACTGCCTTGTTTCGTCAGAGTACCACTGTAGGTTGATCTATCTATCATACATCTGGAAGACACGCCCACGTTTGACATTTTTAAAGCTGCTGTAGGTACAATTGAAAGAAGTCAAGGGCGGGAGAGCAGAAGAGAGCAAGATTTTAAAATTAACAACCCCAAAAAAATGACCCTTCCCTCACCATGTTTCCACACCATTCAAAAGTGAAATGCCATGGCATTTCTTATAAATTACACTCACATTTTAGCTCTTAAAAGGACAACACTGGTCTGGGTGATAAAACCATTACATATTCTCCTGGCTTCACTAAACCTGTTTTCAATATAATTAAGTCAAAATCACTTTGCTCTTTAGCAGAATTTGTACACTAAAGTCATTTTGACAAATTATATAAGTTACATTTTAATGTTGTAATCAGACCGATGAGGTCCTTTTTTTAAATCTTGCCTACAGCATTTTAGTCGCCCCAGAGATAATGGGAATTTAGTGATGAATGGTGTAGGATCAGCGGGTAGCCTACAGTGCAGTCTCCTCAGTAGAAGTGAATGGTCACCCCAGGAGATAGTTGAAAAGCAGCATTAGTGGCCCAATACCTCTAGCTTTGAGGCCACCATCCTAACCAGTGGGCCAATCGTGTTTCTTAAAAACCTAAAAGAACCATATATAAACAAAGACCAATAATCTGTATGAACGATTGTGAAACATTTTTTTTTTGGCATCCTTACTAGCCTGTTAAACTGTCATCTTCTGCTCCCTACAGGCATCATTCACGCTCGGGCCCTCGTCAGGGAGTGTCTGGCAGAGACCGAGCGGAGCGCACGCACATAACGCTGTGCACATTTCTCCCCCCCCCCAAACCCTCCCCATCCATGCCTTCGCCAAGGTCTCTTCTCATCTTCACTTTTTAGTCTCCCATTCTGAGCTCCTATCATTTGCATTTTTATAATCTGCATTCCGCCGCACCATGTTTGTCTTCACCGGGTTCATTCAATATTTGGAAGTTTCAACAGATTGGAGATGGATGTTGTGACCAAACTGGGGGGGCTTTTTAACTTGTTTTGGTAAAGAATGACATTTCTGAGGTCTTTCTGACCTAGAAAGGTTGGGGTTTAATTAAAAATGAGGCCCACTGCTTGGCTTGAATCTCTGAACAATCTCCAACCAAGGGCTGAATTTTCTATCCAGTTTTTTCTGTGCAGAAATAATGTGCACCATCTTGAAAAAACCCAACGACCTTTGACTCGTTTTTGTTTTGTTGAATGCATTTTGTAAGAGCAACATTGTTGGTAGTTCACACCCCAAACTCCCTCTTTCCATCTTTCCGTTTGTCAGTTTGTTATGGCAATTTTGTAAATGAGATTTTTGCAGATCCGTATGTATATCTAAATTAAAAGAAAAACTAACAATCTGATTTGAATTATGGGTCCTGAATTTTTCCTAGAACTCTGAGCCAGTTAACAATTATTGCTATTTAAAGACCAAGTGAATCCAAACCCGTTTTTGTTTTAAATGTGGTAATGTCTTATAATCCGTTACTAAAATAAGACATTTAGAGATAACATGAATAAAATCCAATGTTTTGGCCAGTCTCCCCAAAACATTATGAACGTTCCACTCTGTTCCGAACACAGGTGGGAGTGCCTTTTCTGAGGCCCTATGTACTAAAAAAGGGTATCACGAAGTTGCCGTGTCATTGTATGTGGCTCATGTCATAGATGCTTTTCAGTTTCCAGTAATTAGTTTTCCCTTGGCTGCACGACTTCTCTAGAAACTATTTCAATTCCATAAGGCCAAAGTCAACAGAACAGAAATGTATTAGCAGTTAGTCACAGTTCAGCTTCTCTTTTTTCCTCTCCCGTGGGCAGAGAAAAACCTCTCCCAACTGTTGAATGAGTCAACAGATTAGCAGACGTTAACATCCCTCCAGCATTTATAAAATGCAAAGAAACAAAAGCATTAATCAATAATAATAACATATGTATTTGCAAAGAATAACAGTTAAAAGATAAAGCACTGTATTAGGAAATGGCGACGATAACGTAAAAATAAGTCAGATCTGTGAGTCAGTATAGATATGATTGTCATGACAACATGATGGGTTTTCTAGGGCAGACGGCACACTATGTCTTTGCTGCTTTTGCGGTGTGTGACTATTAGCATGTTCTTTCCTCTGTCAATTCGAAGGGGACATTTTGATCCAAAAAGGACAACATTCTACAGTCCCATTATGTTTTCCTGCCTAAACACTTAAGCATGTCAAGGTTATTATGCTGGTCGCACATGCAATAACCTTGACACTGCTTTGAGTCATCACAAGTCTCTCCTTATGTATTCCCTCTACAACTCAACCTACAAGCTGTTCACACTGCCAGGGTTGTGTATTCGATAGTTCGCCAGGTCGTCTTGTGGAATGTGACAGGTGGACAGAACATGTTTTAAGCAGCAGCTGAATACTAATTCCTTGGGTAATGGTTGATAAGTTGAGTACTAATTAAGTGGTCTAATGGAGGAGGGATGTAACAAAAGGTTAATTAACTCATTGCTGGCACTTATCGCAGCGTAAGACAGAAGAATGAAAGAAATCTAATAACAAAACAAAAAAAGAAAAGTGACAGTGCGATGGAAAGAACATCCGCACCGATGATGACATGATGTAGAATAATAATAAATGAACAAGATGGAGGACAGGAACTCCTGCCCTTACCTCAGGCTTTGGGTTAGGGTAGGCTATATAGGGTGGGCTATGTTCTGCATGTATACCGCATACAGTGAGTGCAAGTGTTTCTGTGTGTGGGAAAGTGATGGATAGATGGATGGAGGTGGACGGGTGTAATAAAAACTGAGCGCTCAGTGTCCACGGCTTCTCCACATTAAATGGTCAGTCACAAGCGTGGTCTTGGTTTGGGTTGGTAGAGAAGTCAAGCCTGTGGAGAAAGAAGAAGAGCAAAGTGAAAACCCGCCATCTTGTTGCTCCGTTTGATCGTTCAAATGGTGGAAATGAAGTCCCTAGAATCAAGTTATTTTTTACTAAAGAAAGATTAGACTCTAAAGTATTCCTATTGTAGGATAATATTAGGCATGGGCAGTGAGCTAGTAACATAAATGCTTTTCAAGGTCTCAGGTGAACCTTATAGTAGAAAGGATTGCCAGTTTGGGACAAGGGCATGTGATTTGCCCCGAAAATCTCGCTCAATAAGACATACCTTAACAAAGCTTGTAGGAGTCAAATTAACGTTTAAATAGATTCAATAATGAGTCTCTATTTTGTTTTAGTTTAATATGGTAATCACTATCATTTACATGTCGGGTTTAATTGTTATTTGTTGAGCCAACAAATGTGTTGCTTTAAGGAAAGACACTACTCATGGCACACCAGAGTTTGAGTTTAGCCACGGTTTTCTGACTGTCAGAATAGGATAATTGTAAAATAATGTTTAAGAATAAATCACATTTTCTAAATAACATCAATCTGTGATATTACTGAACGAAATACTTGCGCCAGGCCAAAACACAGTCTCACCCGCGCACGAAGTCTATAAAGCTTATCATAGCTTTAAGATCACAACCAGGCTTTAAAGATGAAAGCCTTGGTGTTGGAAGATCAAATCCACTACATAGAAAAATGGGACGGACCGGAGTAATGTATGTTTCAAAATAGACGTACAGGGGAGGAGCTGGCAGTCTGGTTGTTCCCGCCGAAGAGGTCTTTGTATCTGTCCTTCTCCTCCCTCCCCTTGGCACGCATCTTGTCCTCCAGGACCCGGAGCTCCTTGGCCACCAACGGGCCCAGCGTTGGTTCCAGCTCCAGCACTTTGGCAAAGTCAGCCCGGGCCTCCACCTCGTTCCACACGGCTGAGTGGGCCTTGCCCCGCTTGTAGAACGCCTTCACGTTGTCTGGGAATGGGGGAGACGAAGCGGAGGTCACATGATCAGCCTTTAAAGGACGTATTTATTTATTTTGCTTTTTCATATACTGTGGAGTTTTGATTTTGATGAGATAAGCAAATAGGCTTTGAACTACTCTGCTTAATTTCAATTGGTAATGTGCATTTGTGTCAAAGCAGTTAGATTGCTGTGACTTTTGGAAAACAACGGGAAGTCTACAGTACCAAAGATAAGATCAATAGACAGATAATATAAAATGCTTTGTTGAGAATAACAAAGTTTGTTCAATGTCAGGACCAAAATATTGTCTAAGATAATTCAGAGTCGCTTTTGGATGAAAGCGTCTGCTAAACAACTGTAAATAGTGACATAATCCCCTTCCACACAGTTCCCAGTAAATTACTGGGATAACCTTCCACGCACTGCTAGGGATTTTCACTTTCCACCCATGCAGCTATGTTCTTAAAGATTTCCGTCTTGCGCCCTTTTACACACGGCAGAGTGATGCCATGTGAACAGACTGCATGTGTGAAAGGGGCTGAAGAAGCCTCACCTTCGTATTTGCAGAGCAGCGAGGAGCAGTGCTCGATGACCTCGTAGTACTGTCCCAGGACCAGCTGACACTGGCAGTAGTTGAGGAGCAGAGGAGTGATCATCATGTCCAGCTTGATCCACACCTCGTCTCCCGGGTGTTCCTGAGAGTCATGAAGCATGGGAGAGGGGACAGAGTAGTGGTTAGGGTGTGGGTTCCATCCCTGAGGTCAGCAGTCTAAACCCGTAGGTCATCTTTGAGCAAGATGCCCTAACCCCCTACCTGCTCTTTAATGGCATGTACCTGAAGTTAGCACACATCTCTTTGGGTCACAGTGCCTGCTAAAGGACTAAATGGTCAATAGTAGCAAATAGCATTCTAGGGAAAGTCTCCAAGTAGCGATGGTTCTAAGCAGTACACTATCAAAGTAAAAGCCTTTTAGTTGTCGAATGAACTTTGTGACATGTTCCTCCTGGCCAACTAAATAATTGAGACAAAGTTCAAGTCAACTAAATACACTACAATTAGCAAAAGAGACCAAACCAGCAGCACGATCAAAATATAATAAAATATATATAATTTGGATTAGTCAGGCCAGACCCATCGTCAACTGATCATTGAATCATATATCATATTTTGTCATATATATTGGGCTCAATGATGCCTAATTTCTTGTGACTTTTGCGTGATTCAAACGCTTGAAAATAATCAATTGGATTCTCAGGGTTCCCCACATCTGTCTATAGGCGAGGCGCAGCGCCTTCGCTAAATGACCAACCGCCTCTAGAGACATTTAACTTTTCACAATATGACAATTACATATGTGTCGGTTCATCTCAGCATCTGCATTCAATTTGACAGAGGATATAGGCTACTATTAGCCTAATATACTATAATATAGATAATATACCGCAATATATATTAAACATATGAAATCAAACCATGGCCAGTTTCTCTGTAGAGGAAGAGCTCAGTTCTGTCTTATTAGGCACGGTATTCACATCCGATCATGCCAAAACCCCCGTCGTTAAAGACAATGTAGAAGCATTAGACTGATGAAAAATGGGAAATACATGTGAATGATGCATTTTAGGGTAATCCTACAGAACAAATGTAGCAGAACAGTAAAATGCAATACCAACGAGTACCGACAAGAAGAAGAATTGTAATTTTTGTCGAAATGCTGCCAAACTTCAATAATTTTTTGTCTATCCTTCTAGACTAACAGCCTAGAATGTGTTCTACTTCGAAAAGAAAATGATTGGATGGTGCCACTGCCATTACACAAAGGGGTTATCAAACAAGCCATAAGGGTATTATTGAAAGCAAAACATAACACAGCAAATTGCACCCAGAGGACTGAGTCAATCCCACACGCCCTCAAAAAAAAACATCGTATAACTTAGACTTTTCCTTCTAGAAGCCAAGCAATGCTGCTGTATCACTCATTTAGCATCCCCATCCTCCCAATGGAATGTCCTACTGTTACAAAAGCACGGTTTCCCGACACGATGATTCGAAGACGTCGATTTAATGTATTTCTATGGAAGATTTCAAACGCTCAAGACTCGAGGTCACCCCTAATACTTTTAAACCATACAGGTATGCTACGATACACACATCAGCCCACCGGGCTTCACTGAAAACATGTACGAACTAGATGGAATTGAAATCTAAACCCATAAACAAGGTGCCAAATCAAATCATTGATGAGTAAACCACTTCTACAAATTCAGTCCGCATAGAAAAGACCCATCGCCGTGGCTAATTTTGCTCTCCTTTACACAAACAACCACAGCCGACGGACGCTCTCTCCTCACCTTCATCTGTAGGTTTTTAAGGCAGGCGATGCTGTTGTAGTACTTCTCCGAGGCCTCCTTGATGCGACCCTCCTTGAACAGGGAGTTCCCCTCCTCATGGATCTGAGGAACCGCGTCCAGCTTCTCCTTGTCCGACATGGCCCACACATCCAGCATGAACGACCCCGGAGGAAGCACCTGGACACGCACACACGTCAAGCAAAGCCAGTGTTTTTTTATCAAATGTGCAGTCTTGCACATGGTCATTCTGTACAATGGAGGCAAGGGTCAACCATTTACCAAGAATAAAGGCTTAGAGTAAACAGTAATAATGAATACAAAACAAAAGTAGTAAAGCTAAGAAAAATATAAAAATATGTGGAGGTAAGTATAGTAAGTATAGAGTAAGTATAGATACAATTATTAAAAGAGTGCCCAAATGTATGATTAGCAAATTGTAAGTGTCAATACATATCAAATGTACACAGAGGCATTCACAGACATGTGATGAATTTGATTATAATGAAAACCGCTATGCATCATGGTATATATTCTGGAAATAAGTGTGCATCAGTGTTGCGCTTCTTTTACAGTGTATTATGGGTATTAAGTAGTGCACAATATATGGAACCAGATTTGTACACTCATATTTCGGACACAAAAAATTGTGACACCCTAAATAGTGCACCATATAGGACCGAAGCTGACCAATTCAAAACACAGCCTATGCCAGATTGTGGCTTGTCATCTTGAAATCAAAAACCTGACAGGTGGCCTACCTCCAGCAGTTCTATGGTGAAGACGAGGGGCTGGGGGCTGGCCTGCAGGGCGTCCAGGTCCTGGTGACCCAGGGAGTGGTGAGAGTGGATCTGGGCAATGCCACAGCAGTGTCTCTGGCCTTCCAGGGGGTCCTTCCCCGCATTGATGTTCCTCAGAGACTGGGACACCAGGTGGTACAACGCTGTGTGCTGCGATAGGGCCCAGATACAGATGTTATTCTGCTATATCGCTCCTCTCGCCTGGTGTTAACATGCATTTAATGAGAAACACTGTGTTATTACCACCTGTTACTGTTTACTTGTACCATGCAAAGCACTTTGTCAAACATGTTTTGAAAAGTTGCTGTATAAATAAAAGTGAATTACCATTATTTAGTATGATTACAACCATAATAACGATGATTACACTTATGTCGTTTCATGCAGTCCTAGTTTTTCACTGTAGGTTTTCACTGCATATAAACTTTTTTCGATTGATCTTCAATTGCATTTTGTGTCTTATTATACATGTTTTTGTCCTTTGCCAATGTAAATATACGTTTAACATGGCAATACTGCCAATTGAAATGAATAGTAAACCCTAAAGTGAGAAAAACACATTGCTGTCATAGCCACACAGCAACACAAAAGAGGACTAAATCGAAGCGTTATTTCCCAGAGTAGCTGCTTCCCCCACCTGGGTGCTGCAGGTGAAGTCGGCGACCTCCCCTTTCCTCATTGTGATGACGATCCTCTCCCACACAGCCAGTTTAAATTTCTTGCCCAGGATTAACTCCATGGGTTTGCTCTGCCCTCCCATCGTCCTGGAGTCGTCCAGGACCGTGCCATCGCACAGGCTGGTGCGGTAGTGAAACACCACCTGGTTAAGGAGTACAATATATTTACGCATTTTGCACTTTCAAATACAACCCACACTTTTAGACGCGCAAACACACACACCTTGATACAACACACTTCGATAAAACACACTTTTCGATACAACGCAACTTTTAGTTACAACGCACACGTTTAGATATAGCACACAATAGATGACTATGCGAACCTGATTCCACAGTTTAATTATATTAATAGTTTGCTTACTGTTGATGAAACAGTTATCCATTATTTAACCAGGAGAAAAAATATATAATGGCCAGACTAATTTGTTGGGAAGCCATATTGGCTGTCACATAATCTAACCAATCACAGCTACGGAAACCCGATTGACAGCCCATGCCAACCAATCAACGCCCAAGAAAACACGTACTATTGGCCCGCCTCCGCCTCACTAGAAGGGATACGGTTTTTCTAGAACAAACTAATCAAATGTACCATAAAGCATCATAAAACCAGGACACTTGGGAACCTAATCATCGGTCAGCAAAGTTGAACTTATTTTAATAGCAAAGTTGTTTAAATAACGGCAACTAGTTGACATATAGTTCAAGCTAAATAACCTTAGCATTGACGTTAGCCACATAGCATAAATCAATACATAATGTAGCCATTTTACGTACATAAACCGTTTAATCCCACGACTGTCTTTACCTTAGTTCCATCGGGAAATGTTGATAGCTCCCCTCTTCCAGGACTGATGAGTTTCTTTTGTATCCCTTCTTCGTTTAGCTGTCTTGCCACCTCCTCCATCCTTCTTGGAAATTCAAGTCAATCGCTCGATAGGGGCGTGACGTTACGGCTCGTCATAGCCTAGGGGTCTCTATAAATCAGTCACTTCATGTATTGAAATACACTTCGCCAAGCTTGGTCAATCTGTACGCATGTATGCACAAATTCCGTTGTTTGAATACCACCATTAACATGACACAATTAGGTTACATTTTGATAATCAGTGCAGGATAATTGTGGGTTCTAACCAGAAAATACAGTAATTGGCTTCTTTGAGCAAAATTCCCTAACCCTTAGCTTTTCATTAATATTTGGGAAGAAATGACTGTCGAAGCCTAGATAAAATATGCTAAACGATGGTGGAATGGTGGGTGTGGATGTGTTAGATGAGACAAGTATATACGCACTGTTCTTTTACTATACAAAAAGTTCATTAGTTTATTTCACATTTTTATGTCATCATTCACATATTTGAAGTCAACACAGGTTTACCAAATATTATCATCACAACGCATATAAAGTGAAAAAATGTTGAACACTCAAGTGGTTAAAAGTAACAAGTGGTCATTATAATGACATGTTAAAACATATGTTGGACAATTCATTTAGTTTTTTTTACAATAAAAAACCGTAGCAACTGAAAACAAGATGAGTAAATAATAACAAGATGTAATGTTGTAACAACAGATCATTTTTCAAAGTAAGGCAGGTAGAAGAATTTGAAGCCCCTCCTCCCGTGAACAGCACAGCTGATGTAAGTCACATGGTAAACTGTCAGAACAAACAAGCAAGAACGTTAACGTTGCCATACAACGAGTATATTTCAAAATCTATCCATTTGTGATATTACCAGTGGCCGTATCCACTCAGATGTATGATTGATAGACAAACTCCCTGTTGGAATGTACCAACTGGTAGGCAGGAGTCGATCAGTCGATCATAGATCAACCACGACATAGCCAAGGCTCTTTAGAATTGTATTTCCCAATGCTCCAACTGTCAACAGTACAGTTGTAAACATAACTTTGGATGAAATCCAAAATAAATATTTACCCCCGGGTATGAAGAGAAGGAATCCGGGCACAAAGAAAATGGCACTTGAAACACCTGCAGAAACAGATCCATGGTTATTGTACAATTACTTGCATTTAATTAATTGTAGAACCTTCCACATCCAAACTTGTAGTGTCGGTCAGCGTGATGGTAATAGAAGGGCCCTACTGAAGAAAACTCCTGCACTCTGGCGCTTACATTGCAGCACATTACACTGCTGCTTACACTCTTACACTTTTTACATATAAACTAATCATTACAATTGATAACTTTAATGAGACTTCTTTTTTTACTTTTGTAACTGCAGCAACCAAGTAGACCTGCTTTTGAAAATGATACAGAATAAATGTGTATTGTTTGTGTAGGATAGTGTAGTGTAGTTCTAAATGTATGAAATAGACTGCATTGCATTATGTGGCATGCGTGATGTTTTATGGTATACATGTTGTTATGTTCGGGCCACTTTGGCAGACCATGTCGCTTGGTTTTTCCCTGATGTGTTTGCTAGTACGTGGAATAAAATTGGAATACCACTGCCTGCTCATTTCAATCTGTAGTAAATAGTTTGCTAAACCTGACGTACTGCACTCATTGATGCATTAATATTTAGCTAGAATGGGCAGGACATTTTGGACCATGAATGCCCAGTAATAATACTTTCTCTTTGAGGATTAGCTGTTGTTTTCTGGTCTTGTTTTTGTTATGTGCTTGTTCTCACCTGCATCTGGGTTTAACTGGATTACAATGCCTGTAAAAATAAGGGCTGAAAAACAAAAGAACACACATGTGAGATCAGGAGCATACAGAAGAAAATCCTTTTCATTCTTCCTTAGCTTATAAATGGTGTATAATCTATTATACTTAGAGGGCATAGGCACAAACACACATCAATCCCCCCCCCCCCCAAAAATAACACGCAGGAATTCGTTTTCAGAATTAATTATGCATGCACTCAATTCCTCATCACAGATTTGAAGGGAGAGAGACCATGTCTCCTCCAAGGTTGTACCACTAATAATAATACATTTTCTCATGCACACAAACGCTTGCACATAGGCGCACACACACAGGCATTCTCAACCTGTGTGTACCGGTCCATCAGTATACCTGACAGCAACCATACCCTAACAGAGCTTCCTCAAGGTAGGACTATATTGCCATCCAAAGTGGTTTGGATGGCACTATAGTTTTCATACCAAATTGTGTGTTTGTGTGTGTTTGTGTGTATGTGTAAAAAACATACATAGAACAGTACATAACATGCAGCAGTACGTACCGACTCCAGTGATGAGCAGGAGGAACGAAGCCAGGACCACTCTGCAGTTCTTCTTGACAAGTGGGTGAGACATCCACCTGAGACACAGCACGATGATACACAGGTTTGTCTGATGTAACGTATGCTTATCAAATCAAACTTTCCTATTTATATGGTTTTTTCTTGTGCAAAACAATGTAAATAAAAATAAATAAATAAATAAATAATCATTAAGTGTGTCCACTAGTGTGTTCAAGCCAGCAATCCTGGTACCAGTTTTTCATAATTTTGCAAAAAAAAAAAAAAAAAAAGATGGCATCTTGGAATATGTGTGTCATAACGTGAAACCATCTTATAGGGGCAGGATCGTCTTTTAGTGGGTGTTTGTCACGGGAGTATTAAATGGTGAATTACCCGCAGCAGTGTGCGGAGAGGTGGGTGACGGAGCTCAGGGTGCTGAAAGACCACTGGGAGCTACAGTAAGACAGGTTGGAAGGGTCACTGTAGGGAGGGGGAGAAAGAATATGCATTATTCATAAATTCTGCATCGATAGAACAGACTAAAAGTTAGAATTGAAAGACTGACCTGATTTTGAAGAAGTTGTTGAACGAGGAATGCACACTGCTTCCCAAAACGTCCTCATTTTCTAGATTCTGAAAGAGTCATGTGTACACCACAAATAGGAGTCATTGTGATGTGGTGATTGTTTGGTATTTTCATGCACGTGTGAGTGGAGTAGGCCATCTACCTGATACTTGAGATTGCTGTGGTCTGCGGAGCCGGCTGTAGCCGGCGAGGGGTGGCTCTGAGGTTTAGCGAAAGACAAGGGACCAAATGTCATCTCTCCTGCTGCTTCTCTGTCCTTTTCTCGACAATTCCATCCTTCCCGTTCTCCGTCGGACACCGCCACCTCCTCTTCTCCGTCCAGGACGAACGCGTCATCGATGCTGAACTGCGTTGCCATGGTCTCAGAAGTCCTGGCCCAGTGGGTTGGAGTGCACTGCGTTATGGGACGGGAATGATTGAGATTGAACAATTTCATGAGATGTGAAATCAAACATTGTTTCGTGGTGTTACGCATTGTCAACATCCCATCAATGAATGTGCGTTGCAAAGCCACTATTATATAGTTTCTAAGATAGGCCTACAACATAGTCACGCTTAAACACCGCGTTTTATTGGTAATACACGTTATCCGATTAGTTTCCAGACCAAAGGCACTAAGTCGACGACGTCGTATGCGGTGCTATTGTTTGGAGAATTTCCGCTGCAAAGTCAGATGATCGGCCGTAAACTTACTCTCTTTGGAAATATCTGTTGACAAGATGACACGAACTTCACCTTTATAGGCAATCCTTCACATATCTACATGGTTGAATATCTGTGTCGAGTTTTTATAAATTCATAGAAGGCATCTGGTTGCTAAATAAAACTTTCTAAAACTTTTGTGTTTCTTCTTTCGTTAACTTGGCACTCGATTACACTGGCCTGAGTACGTCCCATGAAGTGCGGCCGATAGAGTTCGAGTGCCGCACTGTCGATCAGTGGCAATGAAAACCTACTGGAATGCTATTGGATGAAAACCTAGTGTTTTAATTTCATCCTCCACACAAAATAAATATATACATGCATGCGTGCATGCATACACATACGTACATACATACATACAAACATACATACATACAATATATTGCCAAAAGTTTTGGGACGCCTGCCTTTACATGCACATGAAGGTTAAGGACATCCCATTCTTAACCCTTAAGGTTTTATATGGAGTCTGCCCACCCTTTGCAGCTATAACAGCTTCAACTCTTCTGGGAAGGCTTTCCACAAGGTTTAGGTGTGTGTTTATGGGAATTCTTGACCATTCTTCTTGAAGCGTATTTGTGAGGTCAGGCACAGATGTTGGACGAGAAGACCTGGCTCGCAGTCTCCGCTCTAATTCATCCCAAAGGTGTTCTATCGGGTTGAGGTCAGGACTATGTGCAGCCCAGTCAAGTTCCTCCACACCAAACTCGCTCATCCATGTCTTTATGGACTTTGCTTTGTGCACTGGTGCGCAGTCATGTTGGAACAGGAAGGTGCCATCCTCAAACTGTTCCCACAAAGTTGGGAGCATGAAATTGTCCAAAATGTCTTGGTATGCTGAAGCATTAACAGTTCCTTTCACTGGAATTAAGGGGCCAAGCCCAACCCCTGAAAAACAACCCCACACCATAATCCCCCCTCCACCAAACATTACACTTGGCACAATGCAGTAAGACAAGTACCGTTCTCCTGGCAACCGCCAAATCTAGACTCGTCCATTGGATTGCCAGACAGAGAAGCGTGATTCGTCACTCCAGAGAACACGTCTCCAATGCTCTAGTGTCCAGTGGCGGTGTGCTTTACACCACTCCATCCGACGCTTTGCATTACACTTTGTGATGGAAGGCTTGGATGCAGCTGCTCGGCCATGGAAACCCATTCCATGAAGCTCTCTACGCACTGTTCTTTAGCTAATCTGAAGGCCACACAAAGTTTGGAGGTCTGTCTATTGACTCTGCAGAAAGTTGGCAACTTCTGCGCACTGTACGCCTCAGCATGCGTTGACCCCACTCTGTGATTTTACGTGGCCTACCACTTCGTGGCTGAGTTTCTGTCGTTCCCAATTGCTTCCACTTTGTTATAATACCAATAACAGTTGACCGTGGAACATTTAGTAGTGAGGAAATTTCACGACTGGACGTATTGCACAGGTGGCAACCTATCACGGTACCACGCTTGAATTCGCTGAGCTCCTGAGAGCGACCTATTCTTTCACAAATGTTTGTAGAAGCAGTCTGCATGCCTAGGTGCTTGATTTTATACACCTGTGGCCATGGAAGTGTTTGGAACACCTGAATTCAATAATTCGAAGGGGTGTCCCAATTCTTTTGGCAATATAGTGTACATACATACATTATGTATGTATGTACTGTATGTGTGTATGATACGTACATACATACAAACATACATGCATACATACATACATACATGCATACATGCATACAAACATACATACATACACACATACATACATACATGCATACAAACATACATACATACATACATACATACATACATACATACATACATACATACATACATACATACATACATACATACATACAGTTGTACACACATGCTAAAGATGGTAAAATACAATTTAAATAAAGAAAAT
This sequence comes from Lota lota, assembly GCA_026745465.1. NCBI lineage: Eukaryota > Metazoa > Chordata > Actinopteri > Gadiformes > Lotidae > Lota > Lota lota. Next base: position 1,430,323 of record JACYXH010000810.1, on the reverse strand, counting down.
CTCACTAGTTGCTGCCAGCATTGAAAATCATGTGATTTCCTCTAAATCAGAAGAGCAGAATATCAAACAAACATCCCTGAATCAACAATCATAGGTTAGTCATTGTTGGTGGTTGTACACTGCCAGTTATAAAACAGCAAACAGTATTAGAGTTTTAGTTTGAATCTGGTTTCATGAGGCAGCTCACGTCTGATGCTTTTGGAAGTTCTAGCAATGTGAGTTTTTCCCATAATGCTATGTATATGATATGTTTGGTTAAATAGGGTGTGTTAAATACTTCTAAACTAACCAAAAATGTATACGACTGGATACAATATTTGCATAAGGTCAAGGACTTGAGTCAATCTGATAGTGAAATGTGTTGAGAGATGAACTCTGTTGTTATAAAAACCCTATACTAACTTTCAACTTTATTTCAGATGAGATATCAAACCCTATTTGTGTTTGTGCTACAGCTCCTTCTTGAGGTAAACACAACCTTGAGACCTTTGAGAAAGTAGACTAACAATATCCAATTAAATGGAAGCAAGAAAGGTGTGGTAGTAATATTCACATTTATACAGGGATTCATGCATGTTCTGGACAATCCTATAATCATTATTGTCAAAATAGTGTTTGTCGATTAAGTTTGGACATTCTTGCGCTTGTGTGGGAAAAATCCCACAAGTGATGTGTGTGTGTGTGTGTGTGTGTGTGTGTGTGTGGGGGGGGGGGGGGGTTTATTACGTATTATGGCTAATAAATAAAAATGTTGGCTTGTAATGAATTGTGTTCGTATAATGAATCCACAATAACAGTTTACTAACCTGAATTTATCTACAGCGTTGCTGGTCATTACAGTTCCGTGCTACAGCTGGTTCCACGCTGGTACTGCCCTGTTTCCCAAGCCAAACAGGCATCGACCATTTGCCCATTTCGTGGAAACACAATGGTATTATGATTATTCTTTTCAAATAGACATTAGTGACATTAGTAACAACATTAGTTACCCATTGTAAACATGGTATACCCTACACAGGGACCAGAATATTATAAGAATAAAAGCCTATTGGAGGTCCAGAATAATCTATTGGCAATCTATTGGTGTTTGACTCCAAGGCAAAAGGATCTGGGTTTGAACCCCAATGCAATCCACCTGTAGCCAGATTCCCGTGCCCCTACCTGCTCATTGATAACATCTGAATAAAGTATTTAGGATAAAAAAATTATACTAAATACTCAAATTAACTTTCAATTTGGCTTCCCAACAGGAAAAGCCATCATTCCTTCTCCGAACTTCAAGTTGGAGAAAAATGGCATGTTTCTCTCCGTATCCAGCATCTCTGCCGCCAGTGAGGGAGAATATGAGTGTGTGGCCCGGGAGGAAAACATAGTGTGGCTGAACACACATATCATTGCTATAGAGAGTGAGTCGCCTCCTCCTTCTTCACGCTTCATTAGATCATTTGTACTTCATTAAGCACTATTCATCCACACACCTATTGGTATTGTTATTCCTGCTTTACCACCAGGCGCGAGGTCGGTGTCAACATGACATGCCATTTCAACATTTGTCCACTTCTGACATCACAAGTGGGTGAATACACCCAGATGTATGCTTGGTAGATCGATTCCCAGGGTCACCTCTCTGGTGGACTTTACCAACTTTTGGATTGTTCAACCTGGACCCTATTTTCGCTGCAGCCATAATAGACGAAAAGGAAAATTAGGGTCCATGTTGAAAAATCCTGTAGTTTTCCTTTAATAACCTAGCAGCCATCTTGTGGAATTCCGCATTCAGTTCTGACACCCAGCCAGCATTTAGAACCAAGATGAAACCAAGATGGCCACCAGGTGAATAATACATCTGATGGGGAACACTCCCAAGTCTGATGTCACTAGTGGAAATATTTGAAAGGGTACTGACTAGTCTGCCTCACTCCTGGTTGCAAAATGGATGCTGTTTTACTTTATTGAAACATAGAACTGACAGACTACACCCTGAAGATAAACGAGGGCTGGGACATCAACCTGTTGTGCGTGAGCCCACCCCACTTTCAGTCCGACTCCAACACTCGGTGGTACAAGGTCACCCCCGGCGGCAAAAGAAATCTGCTCAGACCCGTGGATGGCATGGTGGAAGGCAGCGCCAACAGAGTAGAGTGGCTGTTCGCCAGTCCGGGCGACCATGACCAGAGTATCACCATCAAAGAGCCCGTCGTGGGGGACAGCGGATCGTACCACTGTGAATCCACCACCGGGGAGATATTCAGCGTCATCCAGCTCATTGTGGAAGGTATAGGTTGGATTTGCAATACTTTGGCATATAAACCCCCTAAACAAATACCATGATATCCAGGCCCATTAGTTCCATGTTCATAAAGGTTAAGGAACACGAGCACTATAAAGGATAGTTACTAAAGACACTTGAATACCGTAAATGGGTTAGGGTTTAGTTTTGTTGAGGTAGACCCCTATCAGACAAAGTACGGAGTTCCAAATCATCTCTTATTACGTACGGATTGGATCTGATTAAATTAATTAACAGGCTGATCAAAAAGTACAGAAATGGACAACTTCATGCCAAAATAGGCCAGTGGAAAAGTAGTCTAGTTTTAGAATAGCCCCAAATGCACCCGCACTTTTGTATATCAAGGAGAAAGGAATCACAGGCATGCCTGGAGGTTAAAACCTCCTTTGTTTCTGTAGTGGAGTAGGCCAAGCAGTGCATTACCTCCATGGCCACATCCAACATCAAATCCCTTTCTAGGGTTGGTTCATTATCAAACTGGAGGAAGGTAGAATTCAAATTATTATTTATTAAATCTGATGGCCACTGCTACCAGCTGCCTAGGGGAACTGGCTGTCACATGAAAGTGTCCAATTCCACCTCAGCTTCCAATTTAAAGGAGAATGCATGTACCAACTACAGAATAACTCAAAGATGACATACAGGACAGCACCGAGATGGAGGTGGCAACCACGTGTTCGGTCCACTGCTAAACTGTAAACCTAGCGGCCACCTGGCAAACCAATCAGCAGGGACCAAACACAGACATCCAACCAATCACACACAGACATCAATTAACCAACTCTATCAACACAAACTCAGTTGCACACAAAGAAACATGAACATTGGGAGGGGCATTAACACGCACAACTCAATCAAGGGTCATAACCGTCACCGATTTGGCTTGAGAGAGAATTGATTGAATGAGAATAATTTAAGTGATGGGGATGGTCACACTACAAATTCAAGTAAAATATGGACACATCCTTTGGCTTGTAAGATGTTACAGAATTATGGATATCAAAGCCTGACTCTCTCTGGGTTGAAAGAAGTTAGATGTAGACAGTCAGTGCTTAAAAGCCTGGCCAATGCCTCTCTACTGAATGCTCTGAGTCAGACAGGACTAATTAGGCCAGAAATCACTAAAGCTTTTATACCTGAACTTTAAAAAGAGCCAAATATAGTATGCTTTTACTTTGAATTCAGTGGCAAGCATAATTCCCTCCTTGTGACTAGGCCATTAATTTCCAAGATAAATTACTTTTGGAAAGAGAAAGCTGTGACAGATGATTGTCTGTGTTTTATCTCTCTCTTTATATCTCTGTATCTCTTTCTATCGCTTTCTCTATCTCTCAATCTCTCTCAATAACGATAAGCTGACGGTTGGCTATGTTCCTACTTATAAAAGTACTAGCCTACTTCAAGTTCAAACTTTATTAAATCCCAGAGGAAAGTTGTTTTGCTGTCCAAGTGCAACATAGTTGCCGACAATGTACAATAATCGAACAATAATGGTAAAAGTTATAATAATGATAATCACTATAATACGTCAAATCAATCTCAGAGTTACTTTTTAGCATCAATTTGTTTGTTCTCAGTGGCCCCTACGGCGCCCCCCTACTCGTGCGCGGGCTTCCCCTCAGACTGGGAGACCTGCGTGGACCTGAACAGCCGCTCCTGGCCGGCCATCCTGAAGGAGTCTCTCGCCGAGTTCTCCACGAGCATCTACCACCATCTACGGCAGCTCAGCCCCTCTGGGAATCTGCTCTACTCTCCCATCAGCATCGGTGGCCTGCTGACTCACCTGTTGCTCGGTAGGAATATCGGCAAAGTGCCGGTCGGTTGTTCTTTAGTGAGTTTCCTTCAGTGACTCATCCACCATCCACACTTCTTTAAGCATATTTACAATAAATAAAACATTCCAGGGGACCGTGGGTAGTTGAAACACCACATCCAATCTCACGTGCATGCATCACAACTTTTCTCATACAACGACTCAGTCTGCAGTTCAGTCAAGTTCAGAATAAGAACACATAAAAGTACAATTTAATTTACGTAAATGTCACTGTTGTTATTGCCGCCATGACGAACGTCACGCACCGTTCTCCGTGTCGCAGGAGCGCGTGGCGCCACCCGCAGCAAGTTGATGGACGCGCTGCGCCTGCCGCAAGACTTCTCCTGCGTTCACCTGCAGATGAGCGAAATGAGGCACGCGCTCAACGGCTCCCTGAACATGGCCTCGCAGATCTACCACAACCCCGGTATGCCATACCAATTCATTTGCCCATTACTAATTACTAACGTGACTATTATTGTTATAATCAGCTTATAGTGGTTTACAATATAACCATGGCATTGTTCAATACTTGGTACAAGTAGATAACATTCAAATCAATGCACACCGCGTTGTTGAATACTTGATTCAGAATGATCAATAACGTTCCAATCAATGTGCTCCAAATCCAACATTAACATCAACGGTCAAGTCAGGGATAATATACAGCGAGAGGTCTTGAATCACCCTGAAGGGGTTTGCTTTGTGTTAATGACCGGCTAGCTGTACGTTATCCTGATTATTACACCCTCTACCCTCTCCCCCACTATCCTCCCCCTCTCCCCTACCATCCTCAACCTCCCCCCCCACTATCCTTACCCTCACCCCCAACTGTGCTCACCCGCTCTCCCATCTGTCCTCACCCTCTCCTCCAACTATCCTCCACCCCACCCCCCCCCCCCCCCCCTCCCCTAGACCTGACCCTCACTAAGCCCTTCCTCAGTCAGTCTCTGGAGTTCTACTCCAGCATCCCAGCCCCCCTGCTGGCCGACGGCCTGGCTAACGCCCATATGATCAACACCTGGGTTTCCCAGCACACCCAGGGCACCATCACCCATCTGCTGGACACCCTGGAACCCGACACACAGCTGCTCCTGCTCAACGCCGTCGCCTTCAACGGTGAGGGGGGAAGAGTGTGTGTATTCACTGTGTGTGTGTGTGTGTGTGTGTGTGTTTGTAGGTGGGCGGGGAGTGTGTGTATTCAATGTGTGTGTGTGGGGGACGGGGGACGAGGGACGGGGGGAGTGTTTAGGGGGAGAGTGTGTGTATTCAATGTGTCTTTGTTTGTGTGTGTGTGTTTGTGTGACAGATAATTCCTACTTTTGTAAATATACACATCCATATCCAATGTGCCTTGTATGTTAAGTGTGTTTGTATGTGTGTGTGTGTGTGTGTATGTGATTCATATCTGTGTTGCGTGTGTGTGTGTGTCTGTGTGCTGCATATCTGCGTGTCGTGTGTATGTGTGTGTGTGTGTTTGTGTATGTGCTGCACGTGTGGGTGGCATGTATGTGTGTTGCATCTATGTGTGTGTGTGTGTGTGTGTGTGTGTGTGTGTGTGTGTGTGTGTGTGTGTGTGTGTTGCAGGCCAGTGGAAGACCAAGTTCGAGAGTGGGAACCAGACGGCTTTGTTCACCAAGCTGAACGGAGACACAGAGAACGTTTCCGTCCTCTACAGCTCCCAGCACAGCGCCTCCAACATGTTCATCCCTGAGCTCAAGGCCCAGGTAACACACCTTACACACACATCATACACACACTCACATCATACACACACACACACATGCATCACTCACACACACATACATCATACAGACATGCACACACATCATACACACACAAACACGCACACTATGACATGCATCACTCAGACACATGCAAACACACAAACAGGAACACACACATGCATCATTCACACAGGCACACACAACCAGACACACACACACATGCATCACTTACATATACGCACACCCACACATTCATCACTCACATACACGCACACACATGCATCACTCACACGCAAGCACACACACACACACACATGCATCAATCACAGACACGCACACACACACACACACACACAGTGAATGATTTCTATGTGTATGATGTCGATGTGTGTGTGTGTGTGTGTGTGTGTGTGTGTGTGTGTGTGTGTGTGTGTGTGTGTGTGTGTCCACCAGGTGATGCTGTTCCCTCTCACAGGGCAAACCAGTCTGTACATCCTGCTGCCCCGGTCCCACAGCCTCTCTGACCTCCAGCAGCTAGAGGAGGGGCTGAGCGACTTATCGCTGGCCCACATGATGACGAAGCTGAGGAGATCCCCACCGGAGCTCATCGAAGTCACCCTCCCCAAGATCCGGCTGGACCTGCAGACAGACATGGGCACGCTGCTCAGGAAGCTAGGTGGGTTTCTCTCCCTTGATGTTGCTTTTGGAATTGTTTTTATTTCGCTTCATATTTGTTTCAACAAATCATGTTGCAACACCGTTTAGGCTGGTCACTGTAGAGATACACTTATTCGATTCCCCTTCTGAAAGTTCCGTCTACTTGTGAAAAAGGAGTGTCTCTTCGGTAGAATATCTCCGTAATGAACAAGGCGTAACTCCGCCCCTTCAGTTGTGGGGTTACCGACTCAGGCTCTGTGCCGTCTCCCCAGAAGTTCTGCTGTAATACTTTATAATAAGGGTACACTAATTTACTAATAATTTACATTGATTAATGCAGTATTAAGCAACTAACAATTAACTAACAGTGAACTAACAGTCTAATAATCATTTACTAATTGTGAAAATGTTTACTAATAGTATTCATGTTAATTAAGGTAATAGGGTTAACCCTAACCCTTACCCTAAGGGTTAACATTTTAAGAGGTTAACCCCTTGGTAGTTAGGGTAAGGCTAAACCCGAACCCTATTACATAATGTATAAATGAATACCGTAGTTAGCATGAACACTATTAGAAAAGGATAACTAGACCGTTAGTTAACTAGCTGTTAGCTAATTGTTATTAAATGCTTATTACTGCATTTGCTACCATTAATTAATGCTTAATTAATGCACCCTTATTGTAAAGTGTTACCAGTTCTGCGATGACAGAGTAGCACTGCTGGATTCCAGATTGCTCTCAGTCTAGTCGTCTGAGTGACGATTAGACTCACCTAGGTTCATGTGCCGGTCTATTCTGTGAAATTTGTCATGTTTTATGTCCATCTTCCATTATGTCTCTCTCTCTTCTTCTCTCTTCCAACCTTTCAATCACCAACCCCCACTACCACCACCACAACACCCCAATACACAACCTCCACCCCACCTCAGACCTGTCGGAGCTCTTTGAGGGGCCCAACCTGTGTGGGCTCCATGTGGAGGCCCCTGTGCTGCTGGACGGGGCCCGTCACCAGGCCTTCCTGGCCCTGACGGAGGAGGGGGTGGAGGCCGGAGCCGCCACAGCCACCATCTACTCCCGCAGCTTCCCCTCTTTCTCCGCCATGCGGCCCTTCATCCTGCTGCTGTGGAGCGACAAGGCCGACACGCCGCTGTTCATGGGGAGGGTGACTCAGCCCTGAGGGGGAGGGGAGGGAGAGGAGGAGGGAAAGAGAGGGAGAGGTGGGAGATAGAGGGAGAGATGGCTGCTGCCCTTTGTCCTACTGATGTGGCGTGACCCTGCCTCTCTGGGGTAGAGAGTGGGGGGGGAAGGAGAGGAGAGAGGGAGAGCATGTGAGAGAGGGGAAGGGGGGGGGGAGAGGAAGAGGACAGAGGAGGGGAAAAGGGGGGAGGGAGTAGAGAGAAAGAGAAGAGTGGGGGAGAGTGGAGATTGGTTGGTAGAGAGAGATGGGGGAGATAACGAGGTGATGGGGTAAGAGGGATGGACAGTGTGTGTGAGAGAGGGGTAGAGAGAAAGCGAAAGAAAGAATGGTAGAGATAGAAAGAGAGAAAAGACAGGGTTATACAGTTTGTGGGTGTGGGAAGGAGAGCTAGATAGGGATAGAGGGAGTGAGAGAGAGGAAGAGAAAGAGATGGAGAGAGGAGTGTGACGGAGTGGGATAGAGAGAGAGATAGAGAGAGATGGAGAGGGATAGAGAACAATGACCTGACCCATACATATACGTAGACAACAATGAAGCAACACTTTTATTTCCAATAAAGTCACACTTTCTTTTGTTGTGGAAACCTACTTGTGGAGATTATTCGTGTAAGTGTGTGCATGTTTGTGTTTTTGCATGTCATAAAACACCATTGAAACGACTGGAATTTATTTTGCAGTGTAATTACACAAATCCACCACAAGATTGCACCCATACGACAGTGACAGTCAAACAACAGTGATGGTTGCAAGAGTGATACACAGGGATGCCCTTGGTGAACTTCTTATCGCATTGACTCTCTCGTCCTCCAATTCCCAGCAAATGTTAACGAAGATAAATGTCAGCTTCTATGACAGTAATTCTTTTCAGCAATAATTCACTTGGTGAAGCACAGCAAACAGACCCTGAACTTTGTCTTGTTGATACAGACATAATGAAATAAGATCAAATAGATGGCGTAAACCAAACAATTCCTCATTCAGTCAAAATTAGGTGCGCTTTGAATTAGATGACAGCTGAAAGAATTTCAGTTTCTTGCAAAACGCAGATCTAACTCTACATAGAGGTTTCCATGAGCAAAGCATGTTGAATATAAAACTAGACATGTCGCCCATGTGCATTTTCTGAAGAAAATGTGTGTGGTAGCGTGAGCCAACTCGTCGTGTGAGCAATATTCCGCGAACATGCTGACATGCTAATGCTAGCAAGGCTAATGAGCATATACCAACTTTGGAATGGTTGAAGTCAGCGTTTTATCCCCATTGACTTCCATGATAAAAAAAAAAACAGCTCTGCGAGCACCTGCAACAGTGGTAATTGGAAATTGACCCTGTGACGTAATTTCGTTAGCTATCAAAACATAACTTTCCACATTACCTAAGGGGAGGCCCTTGATGGGCACACCAAATTTAGGCCTCTGGGGTTCTCTGAAGCGGACTTGGGATTGGTTGAATAATGGTGGCTCATTTACATAATGGTATTTTTGCATAAATCGGACATAACTGTTAAAAATAATACATTAATAAAAACCAAAATAATACCATAAGGTTCAAGGTCCCACAGCCTCTCTGATCTCCAGCAACTAGAGGAGGGGCTGAGCGACTTATCGCTGGCCCACATGATGACGACGCTGAGGAGCTCCCCACCGGAGCTCATCGAAGTCACCCTCCCCAAGATCCGGCTGGACCTGCACACAGACATGGGCACGCTGCTCAGGAAGCTAGGTGGGCTGCTCTCCCTCGTTGCTTTTGGAATTGTTGAACGGGGGCGTTTCTTGTTATTTCGCTTCATGTTTGTTTCAACCAATCGTGTTGCAAAACCGTTTCTCTTCCGTAGAATATCTCCGTAACGAACAAGGCGTAACTCCGCCCCTTCAGTTGTGGGGTTTCCGACTCAGGCTCTGTGCCGTCTCCCCCCAGAAGATCTGCTGTAATACTTCACAATAAGGGTAAACTAATTTACCAGTTATTTTCATTGGTTAGTGCAGTATTAAACAACTAACAATTAACTAATAGTTAAGTAATGGCCTAATAATAATTTACTAATTATGTTAATGTTAATTAAGATAATAGGGTTAACCATAACCCTTACCCTAAGGGCTAACCTTTTAAGAGGTTAACCCCTTGGTAGTTAGGGTAAGGCTAAACCCGAACCCTATTACATAATGTATAAATGAATACCGTAGTTAGCATGAACACTATTAGAAAAGGATAACTAGACCGTTAGTTAACTAGCTGTTAGCTAATTGTTATTAAATGCTTATTACTGCATTTGCTACCGTTAATTAATGCTTAATTATTGTACCCTTATTTTAAAGTGTTACCAGTTCTGCTATAACATAGTAGCACTGCTGGATCCCAGATTGATCTCAGTCTAATCGTGTGTGTGACGAATAGACGTACCTGGGTTCATGTCCCCTTCCAAACCGGTCTCTTCTGTGAAATATGTTGTGTCTTTTGTTCACTCCCTTTCTTACCATCCACTAAAAAATATCCACACACTGACACCCACCTCGCACACCTACACAAACTCATGTCTACACACCTACACACACCCACCCCGCACACTAATACACACTCGTACGTCCATGCACCTACACACACCCACCTTGCACACTTACACACACTCATGTTTACACACCTACCCCCCCCCCCCCCCCCCCCCCCCCCCCTCGCAACCCAACCTCATACCTGTTGGAGCTCTTCGAGGGGCCCAACCTGTGTGGGCTCCACGTGGAGGCCCCCATGCTGCTGGACGGGGGCCTTCACGAGGGCCGTCACCAGGCCTTCCTGGCCCTGACGGAGGAGGGGGTGGAGGCCGGAGCTGCCACAGCCACCATCTACTCCCGCAGCTTCCCCTCTTTCTCCGCCATGCGGCCCTTCATCCTGCTGCTGTGGAGCGACAAGGCCGACACGCCGCTGTTCATGGGGAGGGTGACTCAGCCCTGAGGGGGAGGGGAGGGAGAGGAGGGAGGGAGGAGGAGGGAAAGAGAGGGAGAGGTGGGAGATAGAGGGAGCGATGGGGCTGCCCTTTGTCCTGCTGATGTGGCGTGACCCTGCCTCTCTGGGGTAGAGAGTGGGGTGGAGGGAGAGGAGAGACGGAGAGCGGGTGAGAGAGGAGAAAGGAGGGGGGAGAGAGAGGAGGAGGACAGAGGAGGGGTAAAAGGAGGGAGGGAGTAGAGAGAGAAAGAGGAGAGAAGGGGAGATGGGGTTAGGGGGATGGAGCGTGTGTGTGAGAGAGGGGGAGAGAGAAACAGAATACTAGAGACAGAAAGAGAGAAAAGAGTGGGTTATGTGTGGGAAGGAGAGTTAGAGAGGGATAGAGGGAGGTAGAGAGTGACGGAGAGGAGTGTGATGGAGAGGGATCGAGAGAGAGAATAAAGCAACGCTTGTATTTCCAATAAAGTCACACTTTCTTTTGTTGTGGAAACTGACTATTCATGTCAGTGTGTGCGTGTTTGTGCGTGTCATAAAACATCACTGAAACGACTGCAATTTATTTAGCAAAGTAATTACACATATCCACCACAAGATGGCACCCATACGACAGGATCAACAGTGACAGTCGGACAACAGTGACGGTTGCGAGATACACAGGGATGCCCTTGGTGAATTCCTTATCGCATTGACTCTCCTCCTCCCATGCCTATCAAATGTTAACGAAGATAAATGTCAACTTCTATGACAGTAATCTGTTTCAGCAATAACACACTTGGTGAACAGCAAACAGACCCTGAATATGTCTTGTTCACACAGATGAAATAAGATCGAATAGATGCCGCAAACTAAACAATTCATCATTCAGTCAAAATTAGGTGAGCTTTGAATTAGCTGACCGCTGATATAATTTCAGTTTCTTGCAAAACATACAGCTCAAACTCTACACAGAGGTTTCCATGAGCAAAGCAAGTTGAATATAAAATAATCAAAATTCAAACTAAGGTCAACAAGATTTATACATTTATAAATTGTACTTGGATGAAAGGAAGCCATTCATCCAAGGACACAGAAGCTACGTTCTGTTATCTGTTCAAATGTTGTAACAGTGGAGTTCCTTCCAGGAGTATCTGGTTTGAACTGGAACCAAGCATCTCAACTTGCACATACATCAATGTCAACGTTTAGCGTGAGTATATACATCACTGCTATGGTCTGGGGGTTTGTTTTGCTGTGCCGTAAAACAGCCCACCTCTGGTGAACCCAAAGTTGGTTTCAAACCCAAACCTATAACCTATAACTTCCAACTCAAGGTTGAATTTAAATGAAATCATATATGTTTGGGTCAAGATGTAGAGGCATTAAAAGCATACAGTTTGGGTAAAAAAATATATCCTCCCTACTTTTTTCCGAACTATCTCATCATCACCTACACTTTGTGTAACTCTGCAAAGGAGCTTGTGACCTTCCTCACGCACGCACGCACACAAGACACACAAACACAGACACAGACACAGACAGACACAGACACATACAGCAAGGGGCACACAGGTGAAGCTCGTTAGGTTGATTACAGTATGTTCCATTTGTCTATAGCCTAGGAATGGCGCACCACTATCAACATAAAACAAGCTATGTCCCCACATGTACAAACCCAATGTCGATGTGGAGAGCTTCTCCCGGGTTTCCCTTGCAATGAGGGGTTTTCGTATTTATGTGACCTGCGATGTTTATATTGCCATCTAAAATCCGAAATAAAACACTAACAAAACAGTACAATACAAACACAAACAAAAAAACACAGCGGGCATCGAAACCGCGGTGTCCTCACGTACTGACGGGTCACATTAGCAAAAACAAAATCAGCCAACCTAATTAAATAATTTAGGCTGCGGTTTGCATTGCAGAACCATATCTCGATCATTTCGCCCTTGGCTGAAACAACAGAAGTTCAAAGACATCCTCACCGGCCTCCTCTGCGTCTACACCACAGAGTGTTATTGTGCATGCCAAAGCAACCAAAAGGCCACCAATACCGCAGGGTCGCAGAGTTGGGGGTTTGGAGGTTTGAAAGTACAAAGTGTGTCGATTCAGCCAAGATATAAAGTTGAAGTAATTTCCTCTATACAAATCACTTTAAGGCATGACTACATTTTTACATCTACCTTATCTGGAGTTTTCCATGCATTTGTGTAGAAAACGCAAAAAAAAAAGAATTGTGTGTTTTTGTATGTGCTGTTGCCCCTATCTTACAGACTGTAGGTGAGGTGGGAGCTACATCTAGGCACAGCGGGTGAAGGTCAAGGTGGGATGGTAGGTGAGCTTCCATAGACCAACCACACGTTGTTCTAGGAATCACCATGACAACCACAGACCCTCAAATACGTAGAGTGGGCCCTGACATTTTAACATGGCACTATAAACACGTAACATTGTTTTCAAGAAACTCTACAAAGGAGTAAAGGACCAGTTTGCATAAACATGACCTACCATGGCCTCCTTCCAGAGTGTTACATAGAGTGTAGGTTTTAGAATAGATCTGTTTGCAGGTTCAAGACGCAGTTTCAGCAAACGCAAGAAAACTACTGGAAATAAACAAAAGTTCAACGCATTCCCTTCCAAGAAACAAACCGGTGCAGAATGAGTGTAGTTGTTGTCATAGTCCTTGCATGCTTGTTTGTTTTATCTGTTGTCACCGTTGAACAAATATGGTCTCATTTAATGTTGTCACATGTTGCAGCTGGCTAACATAAGCAACGACACACAGGAAATGGTGTGCATTCATCATGCTCTGAGTTGCTCTTTAAAAGCTGCGAGGCAGCGCTAACCCCAAGGCTATGATACGTTAAAAAGACAGATGTGTTGTTGCTTCATAGGTGTCCTGCCGGAGCTGCACCATATCACAAGCTTGGAATAGGAGCAGGCTGGTAAGACGAACAAGGAGATAAACACTGTTGATTACATGAGTTAGTGTAAAGAACGAAACAAACACAGCCCCCTGTATACTGCACACACAAGTCCAACTTTGCATACATACAAACGTACAGACGCACTCACACACAACACAAAACAACAAACACACATCATGTACTGTATGTGTGTCAAAGTCCTTTGACTATCTTTTAAGATTGTCCGTTCCTCCTGAATTGATTTTCAACGCCGAGTGGAAACTTTCTTCTCATCTTCGTCTCATAATTCCATTAGTCACTGAAGGTCCTCCACAGTCCAATGTTCACTATGTCTGCTCTCCCAGCCAGCAACCACAAAAAAAAAAAACACAAAGAGAAGATGGGCAGCCAGCCCAATATTTCACACAGGGACACAAATGTCAGAGTGGTGGTGTCCAGAGTAGCAACTCTGGGCTGACGGCCAGCACTGAGCACAGGGAAGCCAAACAGTCTATAACTCAGTCTGATGGCGATCCCTGGAGTTAGCCATGCAGCCAAATGACTTTAAAGGGATCCAACATCAGTGCAGGAAAAAGACAGACATTCATCACACTGTGTTTCAGTCGATCAATCGGCTCAGATAATTGGATGAATAAGTCAACGCAGATTAGCACGATAAGTACAGTATATGGTACCAATGTGAAGTAGACACAACAAAAACAATGCAATATCTGCTGTCTTCTGTAGTATTGTATCAGACAGGATTTGTTCCAAACATGATTTCTTTTAGACTGTAAAAAAAGGACGACGACAACAACCTGAAATGCTTGAATGAGTCAAAGTCAGTTTACTGTCTTGCCTAAGAGACACACACAGCCCTAGCATCCTCTTGATGGGAGGAAGGGGTCAAGAGGTGGAAGGTCAAAGGGTCACAAGTCAAGAAACCCTCCAGATATTGTACAAGTCTTTTTCTGACGGTCCGTGGCCTAGCGTCATACGTGACTGACAGGTAGTCAGATGGTTGTCTGGTGGTGGGGGATCATCCACAGAGAGAGTTCCACTTGATCAAACTCTCCTCTTCTGGTCGTTGAAAGCCCTTCTCGGCATCTCAGCGGAGGACAGATGCGAGGGGCCAAAGACGTATATACAGGAATCATAAAGACTCTCTACACAAACAAAGAAAACATAACGCAACGTAACAACATTCACACTGCTCCCTGTGCACACAAAACACACGCACACACACAGGCAGACCGACGAGAACATCTGCACACACACACACAAGTAAACACAAAAAAAGAATGACACACGTGCACACGTTTGCAATGAAGGTGCATGGACATCCACGGTCACCAAGTAAACACACACAGGAAGTAGGAAGAGGACAAGATCGACACATAGATACAAATCCACGAAACGGATCCTTTTGTGCTTTTAAAGTATTGTGTTTTGTTTGCATCAGGTCCACCACCAAAATGACAAGGACACCTTCATGTAAGTAGAAAAGTATCTCCCTGCTAACTACTATATATATATATATATATATATATATATGTCTATTTGTCTAAATATATTTATATTTATTTATTTATTTATCGGTATATTTATATATATATTACCATCTCAAGGTCACCCCAGCTACTGAACTCGGTGACGTGGGTTAGAGTACACGTAGATACCAAACAGTTGGGTGTAGCACTGGGTGGAGCGTTGGGGGATGCACAGCAAGACAGACTTCCATGGTATAAGTGCTGGAGCACAACGCTGTGTTCCAGCTTTTTTTTTTTCTCTTTTTTTGGTTTTCAACGGTCAACA
>JACYXH010000810.1:1395000-1410000 GCA_026745465.1 Lota lota | reverse complement strand
TTCTAATGCTTAGTGCACACCTTGATAGCCCTTAATAATAAATTTTTAAGTAATTATGTATTTATGTATATTTATACTTATTTTGTTTGTTCTGTTTAATGTGCAATAGAGAACGTGACGTGCACCTACATCACCAAGACAAATTCCTTGTATGTTTAAAAAGCGTACTTGGCAATAAAGGTTTTCTGATTCTGATTCTGATTCTGATATTGTCCATCACTTTAACCATTTACTCATTGTTGAAGCTTCCTTTAAGGCTAATCAGTGTGTTAAGGTTACCTGCCATGCAGCTTGTTGTTCTGTACTCAAGATACATGTGGTTGCTAGATTCTGACCTCATACACCCAAATGTAATTGTACTGTAATGTTCTGCACTATACCGTACTCTTCCGTCTACATACTAGAAATGCTTATGGTTTAGCTTTGCTCCAGGAAGATGCTTGTGTATCGACTCTGGTGTATAGATTCGTATCCTCAAATGGCCACGCTTTCATTCAAAGGTCAATGACAATGATTAGCTCATTTGCTAAGGGACTCTCCAAGGTTGGACGCTGTGTTGACATTGGTGGAAAATCCCAGGTTTGTAAAATATGTGTTACCATGAGGTGTACTCCACAGTGAGTTGTGTCATTGGGTGGTGTGCTGGGGTGTGTTGTTTCATGGTGTTCTGCAGTGTGGTGCGTTCTGTTGTTCTGTTTTGTATTGTTGTGCAGCGTGTGTTGTTCTGTACCATTTTGCGTGTTGTTGTGTAGTGCGTGGTGTTCTGTAGTGTGGTGTGTGTTGTTGGATAGTGTGTTGAGATGTTCTGTAGTGTGTTGTGTTGTTGTGTAGTATGTTGTGTTGTTGTGTAGTGTGTTGTATTTGTTGTTCTGTAGTGTGGGGTGTATTGTTGTTTACCATGTTGTGTGTGGTTGTTTAGTGTGTGTTGTGTAGTTTGTGTGGTTGTGTGGTGTGTGTTGTTGTGTACCGTGTTATGTGTGGTTGTGTAGTATTGTGTGTTGTGTAGTGTGTGTTGTCGTGTTGTGTGTGTTGTTGTGTTGTCGTGTACCGTGTTGTTTGTGGTTGTGGTGTGTGTTGTGTATTGTTGTGTACTGCGTGGTCTCCTACCTCGTTGAACTCAGGGTTGTGTGTTGTTGTGAACTGCGTGGTCTCCTACCTCGTTGAACTCAGGGTTTTGTGTTGTTGTGAACTGCGTGGTCTCCTACCTCGATGAACTCAGGGTTGTGTGTTGTTGTGTACTGCGTGGTCTCCTACCTCGTTGAACTCAGGGTTGTGTGTTGTTGTGTACAGCGTGGTCTCCTACCTCATTGAACTCAGGGTTGAGGGTCTTCTTCTTGACGGTGGTCTTGTACTTGGACTTCTTGCCCATGTCAGGAGCCAGGACGCTGGAGGG
Organism: Lota lota; assembly: GCA_026745465.1. NCBI lineage: Eukaryota > Metazoa > Chordata > Actinopteri > Gadiformes > Lotidae > Lota > Lota lota. Next base: position 1,408,607 of record JACYXH010000810.1, on the reverse strand, counting down.
GAACGAGAGGAAAGGAGCGACCAGGTAGTTATTACACAACCAGGAGGAGGAGGAGGAGGAGGAGGAGGAGGAGGAGGAGGAGGACGAGGAGGAGGACGAGGAGGAGGAGGAGGAGGGGAGAAGGGGAGAAGGAGAGGAGCAGGAGGGGGAGGGGGAGGGGGAGGAGGAGGAGGAGGAAGAGGAAGAAGGGGGAGGGGAGGAGGAGGAGGAGTGACCATATAGCGATTACACAACCAGGAGGCAGAGGAGGAGGAGGAGGAGGAGAAGGAGGAGGAGAAGTGACCATGTAGCGATTACACAACCAAGAAGCGGAGGAGGAGGAGGCAGTCTTCGTCCTCCGACAGATCAATACACGGTAAAGGTACTGTCTTCTGCGTTCTGAGCACTCCAACATGATTTCATGCTTCAGTAAATATGCATCTACTAGCGACACACAGCCGCAGATGGGGGGAGGGGTTAGCATAATAAGACAGCTAAGAGCTAACTACTGCAGCGCTAAGCCTAGAAGACTTTAGAGCCTCCAGATGAAGAAGACGTTATTTTTTCATGAGCAGATCAATGAAGAAGACGTTATTTTTTCATGAGCAGATCAAAGGAATTTTGTCTTTCATGGTTACTTGTGCAATCCAGTCTCTCTCTCTGTGGAGACTGGGCGAGGAAAGGAAGCAAGGAAAAATGAACAAATTGAAAATTGAACAGAGTCAAAGGCTTCTTGTGTAGAAAGTCCAGGGAAAAATAAAGGACTTTGTGAGCGGGACGGAGAGAGAGCAAAAATAGAGGGTGAGAAAGAGTGGGAGAGCACCAACTGATCACAGATCATAATCAGAGCTCAGGCGATGTGCCTAAGCTATAAGAGCTCTCTCTCTCTCTCTCTCTCTCTCTCTCTCTCTCTCTCTCTCTCTCTCTCTCTCTCTCTCTCTCTCTCTCTCTCTCTCACTCTCTCTGGCAACAGAAGTCTCCCTGAGGGCAACACAGTTTATTCATCAGCATAAATTCTCAGTCAAGATGGTCGGCCATCACGAAGCTGTCTGCTCATCCACCACCCACCCACCGCCACCACCCCACTACCCCTTCACTCCATCACCACCACCCCTCTTTTGCCCCCTCCGCCTCCAGCCCCCACACCCTCCACACCACCTCTTCCTCCATCCCTCCTACACCTCCATCGGCCCTCCACCCATCATCTGTGTGTGTGTGTGTGTGTGTGTGTGTGTGTATGTGTGTGTGTGTTAGTGTGTCCATGTGTGTGTGTGTGTGTGTGTGTGTGTGTGAGTCCATGTGTGTGTGTGTGTGTGTGTGTGTGTGTGTATGTGTGTGTGTGTGTGTGTGTGTGTGTGTGTGTGTGTGTCTGTGTGTCTGTGTCTGTGTCCAATGTCCATTTCCCCCTCCTGGTCCCTATTGATTTATAAAGAAAAATCTCAAAATGGTGTCAAGGTGGGGCTGAGAGAGACCGAAATAACGTGACATCATGAATCTTTTTACCGCCACCTTACAACAGATTTTATTTTTTACTGAAAGTAACTGTAAATGAAAACGAGAAATACAAAATATAAAAGTACGACAGACTATAACACGTCATGCCCCAGGGCTTGGAGGAAGATGAATTGAGGAGCTTAGGCCAGAGAGGGGAGAAGACATGCGTGTCGAGGTGCAGCTGAGCACAACAGTGCTGATTGGCTGATTCATGTTCACTAACTTATGTGATTGGCTGATTAATGTTCTTTCACATTTGACAGCACAGATCTGGTTCTTTACCACAGACCACAGCTTTGGGCAGCGGAAATGCTGCATTTCCTTTAATATGAATACATCCACCTTAGTGGTATAGCATCAAATGTTATAACTCTAGCCCTTGACAGCAACAAATTAGACTAAATAACATGATACAAAACCAACCAACTATATAACTCAACAGAGCCAGCTAGTGTGGCTGTGAATTCTTACATTTCTTATAATTATGCTCATTAGATGTCTGCTAATCAATTTTTTTTAATTTGTAATGAATTATAAACACACAGTGATTTTTAGGAGCCTTGAGTGTGAAAAAATGGTTTTACTGATCTGAGAGGCGGCAGCAAGGAGAACTAACAAACTCATCTTGGATAAAAAAGTGAGAAGAAATCCATCGCTGTTCCACTCAGGAGTCTACTTTTGGGATTTGGTTTGAGAAGAAAAAAATGAAAGAATGCTATAATATTGCAGTTAGTGTTTCAAGAAGGACATTATTTGATATTATACGGTGAGGGATTGATTTGGTTTTGAAACTCTGGATGGAATAGCTCGCCCACTCCCTTTTAATGAAACCATGATGGGTTTGGGGCTCTATCGCATCATTTAAATGAACTATTAAAATTCAAACACAATAACAGAATTAGGCTCCAAAGAGGTGAAGCAATGAAGCAAACTATTAACTTCAGGTATCAGCCAAAAACACCCAGTTCATAAATGTATGATACATATATATATATATATATATATATATATATATATATATAAGAAATATCATACATTTACCATGTTGAAGTTAATGTATTTGGAAATACTTAAGTGGCATGTGACAACAAATCGGTCCAAACGGTTGACTAACTAAAAGATCACTAATATGAGTTTGGAGCTAATGGTGTGCATATGGTATAACTCATTATAGATTACTTCAAAACAACATGCTCCGCTTTCAAACATTAGCTGAAACATTACCGCTGCATCAAAGGCTCCCCAATAAACATTAGCTACTGCATCGAAGGCTTTGCATTAAAGATCAAAATACTGGATTACTCTCGGTACATCAGTCAAGCTAGCTTAACTACAGGGCTCTTGTAGTTAGTTTTCCCCTCTTAAAAAACTGAGGGGAAAGTAAACATGGGGACATTCTGGAAAAAACGGATAAAGTAGATACACACTACCACACACACTGTTCCAGAACTAACCGAAGGGATCCGAACCACTGAAGCAGTGACTGCACTGACAAGAAATAAGACGGCTGAATAACGCTAACAAATAAACAAACAAATCTAGTTTAGGACACACTGTGCCAGATGAAAAAATGCTTGAGATGAAGATGATAACAAAACAAAATAATTGTAATTAGAAACAGAATGCCAGGAACCAACAGTGGGCTCTGACAAGTCAGCACCAAGGGGTGGTTTAGTGCATTGAGCATAAAACAAACTATAATAGAATATATTGCACACAACCCTGCTTTCTTATAACACAATGGCCTACAGTGCTTTCTTATAAAACAATGGTGTATACCTTGTCTTTATAATACAATGGTCTATACCATGTCCTTATAATACAATGGTCTATACAATGTCCTTATAAAACAATGGTTCACACTTTGTCCTTGGAATACAATGGTCTACACAATGTCCTTATAAAACAATGGTTCACACTTTGTCCTTGGAATACAATGGTCTATGCCGTGTCCTTATAAAACAATAGTCTACAGTTTGTCATTTTAATATAATGGTCTATACCGTGTCCTTATAAAACAATAGTCTACACTTTGTCATTTTAATGTAATGGTCTATACATTGTCCCTATAAAACAATGGTCTATACCATGTCCTTATAATACAATATGATCTATACCATGTCCTTATAATACAATTTGGTCTATACCATGTCCTTACAATACAATACGGTCTACACTTTGTCCTTATAATACAATAGTCTATGCTTTGTCCGTATAAAACAATGGTCTATACTGTGTCCCTATAATACAATAGTCCATGTCTTGTCTGTATAAAACAATGGTCTATGCCTTGTCTGTATAAAACAATGGTCTATGCCATGTCCTTATAAAACAATGGTCTACACTGTGTCCTTTTAAAACAAGGATGCACAGCGCACAATCCCAATCCCCATGAGAGAGAGAGAAAGAGAGAGAGAGAGAGAGAGGGATAGAGGGGGGAGAGAGAGAGGGAGGGAGAGAGCTAAGAGCAAAAGAGCAACCACTCTCTAAAATGTGTGTCTCGTAGTTCACCGTCTCTGCTACTAGAAATTCAAGTCAAGACAAATATAGAAATACGTCTCTGCATCTTAACTTTGCAGTTCACCGAGAAACATTTACTCATTCCCTGCATTGTTTATTAATGAATACTGCTTGGCTACCCGGCGTGCCCAGTTTGTACCAAGCCGTACCTCTATCATCAGTATTTCTCCCCCCTCCTCTCTCTCCTCTGTCTTCTCACCCAACGATTGTGGGACTGCATTGTTAATTTTGCTACATTAGCAAATAGCTTGATGTAATCAATAAAAAATAAGAACAAACTCTTTATGGTTGATTTATCAATACTATTGGAGGTTAACACAGATCGATGTACAAACCTTAGAAATGTTCAATTTAATTTGGAATTTGAGTAGCCAGAGTCAACAAAAGCATTTGAGATCATAATTGCTAAAACTATACAACATTTCAATTTGATCCTATGAACCAATATTTTCTCCTTTCATATTTAATTGAGCTGTTTGGTATTCTCTCACACTCGTCCTCTCCCCTGACCAAAGTGTGCAGCTTACTCTTTAGTAAATAGCATGACACCTCGAGTTGACGTTAAGGATCGGGTAGGGGTTATAGCATCTTGTTCAAGTATGCATACAGGTAAGGGACTTCAATTCAAGATGAAAGAGTCAAGATTTTGTTGGAATTTGAACAAGGTGATTGGAATTTTTTCTCTAGTGCCGTTTAAAAAACACAGATAATTACGCAAATGCACAAACACAAGTAGTTAATGGACGGATAAAAGGGATGAAAAGATAAAAAGATAGGTAGACATTGTAAGACATTGGCGACCGAACACAGAACCATCTCGGCTGGGATGTCAAACACCCTAACCATACTGTGTCACTAGTCTCGAAGCCCACCAGTAAGCATCTTGCGCAAGGATGCCAACAGGTATCACAGGCTGTGGACATAGGGGATCAATGGCACAACCTTCTGGGCTGGGATGTCAAAAACAGTGTCTATACTGTATTGAAGTACTTACATTTTGACGAAGGGGTCGGAGTAGCCGTTGGAGTCCATGGCTGCCAGGTGGGCACAGCGTATGATGCCCACCAGCAGACAGCTCTTCTCCGTATTGTAGCACAGCGACACCAGGATACGCCCTCGCTACAAGAACCACATGAGAACCACACATCAAAATGAGCAGAACCCTGCTAGGTAATATACAGTGCTGTTGTAACAATGCTGCTTGGTGTCATGATCACATTAAGGCTTTTGGGGCAGAACTCACAACAAGACCAATTAGTATGCTTGTTTGTTCGTTCTAATGTGTTCATTTATTGATTCATTTATTAATTAATAATTCTTTATTTTCTTTTAGTGGACATCCTGGTTATTGGGTCGGTAGTGTGTGAGTGTGTTTATTGCTTTTGTGTCCTGTCTTGTAAACATTAAAGTTTTAGGTCATTGAAAAATAATAAAGAACCATATCAGCACCCAACAGACAGAAGCACCCATCCCCAACTCCCCCAACACAGAGACCAAGCCACCAAATCACAAATGATTGCAATTAGTGTTTGTGATTGGCCTCAGATCAGTCTAGAGTCACTTGCCACATATTGTATGGTAAGTGTTTTCGGTCAAGCGAATGAACCACCAACAAAAAAAATAGTATGCTTGTGTTCGATGGCGCTGTCGTTGAGATTCCTTATTGATTCATTTAACAAAATAATTCTTTAACTTTTAACTGGTATAGGATAGTGTGTGTCATTTTTTGCTTTGTCCCAACATTAAACATTTTAGGTCATTGAAAATAAAATAACCATAAAATGAAACAGACAGAAGCACACAACAAAGAAAAGCACCAAATCAAAATGAGTTGATTAATGATTGATGGTCAGAGTGTTTTGAGAGCTATTGTGCGACATAATGTAGTTTTTCCTCTTATTACCTGCCAGGATGTGTTCCTCCATTCAAATAAAAAAAAAAAAAAAAATCAAAAACAAAAGGGCGCAAAACAATTTGGTAAAAAACGAATTTAACCTGGTCGATAGGATAGGATTAGCTCATTTTTCTGAATTTTAGTTGACTACATATGGACTTGCGTGTCCCACCTAAATGCCCTATGTAGAATATCAAAATGATTAAAACCTGAGAGGGAGCACTGAGAGTTTCCTGACCTCTTGTTAGAGAGAGAGAGAGAGAGAGAGAGAGAGAGAGAGAGAGAGAGAGGAGGGAGGGGGTCGAGAGAGAGAGAGAGGGGAGAGGGGGAGAGAGAGCGAGGGGCGGGAAGAGGGGGAGACAAATAGAGAGAATGTGAAAGAGAGAGAGGGGGGAGGGGTGGAGAAATATAGACAAAGAGAGAGAGAGGGGGAGAGAGAGAAAGATACGTTGGGGAGAGACAGAAAGAGAGAGAGGGGGAGAGAAGGACATTTGGTGAGAGAGAGTGGGGGGGAGAGGGGGGAGAGAGAGAGTGGGGAAAGGGAGAGAAAGGGGGAGAAAAATAGAGATAGAGAGAGATAGAGGGTGAGAGAGAGAGAGACCGGGAGAGAGCGAAAAGGGGGAGCGGGATGGAGAGAGGCAGAGACAATGAAAGGAAAGAGATATAGGGTGAGAAGGAGGGAGAAAGAGGGGATAGAAAGATATGGGAAAGAGACAGGTCGAGAAATATAATGAGGGAGGGTTATGAAGGATGGAGGGAGGGACAAAGTGATATATTGAATAAAACAGTACAGATAAAGAGTGAGAGAGGGTGAGAAAGAGGGAGAGAGAGAGAGAGTTTGTAGCTGCATGGCATTCAGGTGAATATAAATGTCAGGCTACAGAACACCTTACATAGTATCTGTCTACACAAGCACATTCACTGTGGATGCACTGCACACGATGCAAAAACACAGAGAAAGAAAGAGATGTGTGCACACACACACACACACACACATACAGACGTTCAGTTATCTGAACACTAATGTAAACAAATATAAATAGACATACACGGCTCAAAGATGCACACATGCACGCGATCACAGACACACACAAATGTCAATAGAAACAAATATAAACAGCAAATACACAACACAAAAAGTCAGAAAATCACATGAACAAACACACACACCAACAGAAACCAATATAAACAGCAAATACACAACACAAGAAGTCAGAAAATCACAAACAAACATACATACCAATAGAAACAAATAGAAACAGCAAATACACAACACAAACAGTCAGAAACACACACACACACACACACACACACCCACCTGTGCGATCCTCTCCAGCCCCATGTGGTAGCGCTTGTTCTCTCCTTCCTTCAGCTTCTTCAGCGGCACCCGCACCTCCCCAATGAACTCATTCCTGCCCAGCCGATCCATGTCACACACACACAGCCTGGACACACACACACACACACACACACACACATGTACACACATACATACACATACCCATATACACACACATACACACAGAGATACACGCATGCATAAACACACACACCCACACATATATACATACACACATAGATACACGCATGCACGTTCAAGTTCACACACACACACATACAAATGCATACACACATACACATTTACACAAACACACACACACACACACACACACACAGAAAAAAGTGTAGGAGGTGAGTCGTTAATGATGGGCTCTCAGTCACTCCTGCTGAACTTAACGGTGTGACGCAAGGTCTAGACACATGGAGATATGCATCTCTCAGCCAATCTCAGTGTCTCCCCCCCTCTATCTCTCTCTCTCTCTCTCTCTCTCGCTCTCACTAGTTATCTCTCTTGCTTTCCTTATCGCTCTCCCTTAGTCTTCGACATGCAGTCGATTCTAACTACTTAAACATTCAAATGTTGCATTGTAATTAATGTGGTAATATAGAAAAATATAAATAATACAAGTGATTACTTTTATTATTGTTTTGTTATGACCATGATGATGATAATCAGATTGAGGAAGATGATGATGATTATAAGTTGTAGTCAAAGTAGTGGTAGTACCAGTAGACAAAGTCGTCTTAGTAATTAGTAGTAATACCTCAGTAACGAGTAGTTGTTATAGTGTTAATACTTGACTGCTCTGTCTCCGTGTCTCCTCTCAGGTGGCGTCTCGCTGCTGTAGCAGACGACGCTAGCAGACATTTAGAGACGACGGAGGTTTGCAGAGCACTTCTGCAGTCTTACTCGCTGCTTCTCCAGCACTTTAGGAGGCTTAAGGAATACCACCAGACGTGATCTGAGTAGATGAGGTGGCTCAGACCGACAGTGAACCAAGGGGAACAGACTTCTGACGCCCAGTGGAATGACCCTTGAACCGGATCGAACCACAGAGCGGCTCACCTCTGTATCGCTGCTCCGAGAAAGACCTTTGAAAAGGTTTATTAATGTCTTCAATTGTGTTTTTTGTAGGTATTTAGTTGGAGTTATGATTATGTATGCTTACTGTCGTGGCTCATGCTGTTATATAACAAACACAATTATAAACCTAATTTACATAGGTCACAGAGATATGGGCACATGCTCATGTGTAGACACGCACATTGCCCTACTGCAACCTATAGGCATTCAAGCACTTTAATCTCTCTCTTTCTCTTTCTCTTTCACACATGCACACAGGCACACATGCACACACACACACACACACACACAAGCGCACATGGACACATGCACACATACACACGCGCACACACCTCCCCCTCACCTCTTGGTCTGACATTTGGATATTTTATGCGTCAGTTCCACTCTGATGAGTATCTCTCCAACAGAAGCGCGGTGTTTACGCTGGCACTGCGATGATTGCCGTGACTTATTTTGACATACGTGTCGGGGGGACGCTAAAGAGGTTGCTGTGAAATCCGACACCCGTGCGATCCGTTTCTCTGGTACTGTAACGCTGCTACATCAATCTTCTTCAGACAGCACGCTGCTGCAGATATCGAGGCTGACTCCGGCGAAATCTCTTGCACTATTAACATCAGATCAAATCAGACACTATAAAACACTGTGCTTCGTCGTTGGGTTGGTATTTTTTTTTTTATGTAACTTATTGTGCTCATCACTCTTTACTTCACAGTGTCCCACTTATCTTAAAGGGGCTGTAAGCGATGTCTTTAGTTTTGGCTAACTTCCTGTCCGTTTCTTGCAGTAAGCACTCCCCTCCCTCTTCCCTACGTCACCATAAATGCATGTATCCTGTCTCTTTTTCGTGGCAGCTATCTTTTCTTCTTTAGCCTTTTTTTTCGCTTGGCGTGTTTGGTTGTGTAAGCTGTTTCTTGGAGCGCTGGAATGGCTGTTCCGCCCATTGTCTGTCAACACTGATCTCCTGCTGCCTTCCAGTCAAAGCACAGAGAGGACCGCCTCTTTGTGGGGTTCTCTCTCCTGTTTGGATGAAGTGGGAACGGGATACCAGAAAATATATTTTCTGTTTACTGCAGAGCGGAGGGCCTGGGAGACCCATGTTATTCACCAAACTTAATATGTGATGGCTGTCGGATTATAGAGCTATTTGAAACTTATTTGAACAAATAAATGTCACTTACAGCAGCTTTAATTATATCAATTTTAAAATGAATACCAAGACCGTGGAATGTGGTAAATGCAATGGTCATTGCAGCAACCCCCCAAAAAACGTAATGGTAAAAAAAAAAAAAAAAAGGGAGTTTCTTCTTCAAAGAGCTCAGTCACATGTTAAACAAGCGAGGCGACGTTCTCTTCAGTATTAATCTGCCCACCATCGCAAGTTAATGGCGTGTTTCTAAGGTGAGCACTAGTTTGATTTGATCTCATGTTCTCTAGCAGGCATCTGCCTTTGGGAACTAATTAGGCAGTGGAATACTGTGAGAAGTGCTTTGGGTGGTTTGAATTATGTCTGTGAGACACTGTAGCAGCCGAGGCAGGACGACGACTGTTTTTACGTGATTATTAGCATACAGTTATAAAATCTTTCCACGTATATGTTTATTTTGCACGTGTGGAATTACATCACAGTAATAGTGATTTATTAGAAGTACCGGCTGGAATCAATAGGTCTTTGGATGATTGACTGTTCCATTATTCATTTCAAAACAGCAACAAAACCCATAAATCACAGAAATGGCAGAGACAATGTCGACATTATGAAGTTTTAAATTGAAAAAGTTTTCTAATTAGCCTTATCAGTCATCTCGTATGTTGCCTGTCAGTCTCCTCACCAATACAGAAATAAAGAAATAGAGATAAACTGAAATGGACTGCTCTGGGGAAACATTCAAATGGCTTTTTAGAGATTTAAATTGGGATTATGACCCCTCATTTTAGTTTGTTGTATAGGAAAGTAAAGCTTCTGACACATGATTTCATACAGAGTGTTTATGTGGTGGGTTTCTTTCTGTGGAACTTGCAGAAAGCAAACTGCCTGGCCATATTTTTTTATGATTAAACTGTCAGTCAGCTGACCAAACTAGGCAGGGAACTGCCATACTGGCTGGGGAAGTTGCAAATATCTCCGCCTGCAAAATGGAGAGCGAGATTGGCCATAATCACAAGCTTTAGGTTGCCTCATTGGAGAGGAAAATAAGGATATAAAAGGATATAAAATCCATTTATATAGCACTTATTAATCATCTACAAATGTATATTAATGTTTTGTTAATGATTAGTTCCCTAACCCTTCATTATCATCAAATTACTTATGACTGAACATTATTATAAAGTGTTGGGTACCAAGTACCACATATAATTAATCTGCCTAAATGGAGAGGAATAATATAAAGTTTGTACAAAAGTGTTTCAACAACAGATGCATGGTCTCTGTCATTTTGTCATCTGTCTGTCTGAATGTCTCCCTGCTCTGTATGTATGTCTGTCTCTCTTTGTGTCTCTCTCTGTCTGTAAATCTGTCTGTGAACAAAACATCATTGTCACATGATAAACGGATCATTCTGTTTGTGCTGAGTTGCTTCATCTAAATGTTGCTAATTTTTCTTCAGCGATAGATATTAAAAAGCATATTAAATACATAAAACACTGGTAATTGTCTCACTGGACACCTTCAGAACCAAGAGTTGTTTCTATCCTAATGATTTTATCCCATAATATCTCAGTCGTAACTGATCGCAGTCGAGAACAAAATGGGCGAATCAATGGGCCAACCAAGCAGGCCCAGGCATCCTGTCAGCGACGCCATTAAACAGACAAATGTTCACAAGTTCAAACCGACATTCCTACCAAGCCTGTGTTAAACACAGTACAAGGCCATGGGTAATGATCTGTAAACTTGTAGTTTTTCCCTCAAGGAAAATAGCTTCTGATTTGAAAGATTCTGATTAATAACGACAACTGAAATGATGCCTGTAATATACAAGCATTTGGAACAGAACTGTTACAGTGTCTATAAAGCGATTGATTTGACCTTAACACATCTGAGATACATTATTGATCGCACCTTCAACATCCGTCCCTGGGTTAATAGCTTTGGCTCATCTCCAATCCACAGCTAAATCAAACACCAGCTTCTCCAGCACCGGCCCACTAGCACCGGGCCCGCTAACCGCCATTGTCCAGTTTGTATTGTATCTATATTACCACTGGGTAGACAGGGCCATTCAGGGGAAAATATCAAGGAGGAGACAGTAGAGTAGCCATTGATCTCTTACTGATAAGAAAAAAGTGTATTTCAATTTCTCTATTATTGCTTTTTCTCTCAGACTTTTGGCCACACTTGTGACTTAGCCACACTGCTAATCCTTCCAGACACAAAGAGACGCACGAGCACACACTACGTGCGTGCATGCATGGTTGCACACACACACACACACACACACACACACACACACACACACACACACGCACACACCCACACACACACACACACACACACCAATCACACAACGACTTTTGTGTTCACTTCACTTTTCGAAATTCTTAATAAAATGGGTGCCCATCCTAGCAAACAGCAGTGGATATTATTCAAACGAGATGTATTAGAGCGGATGTATATTTGTGGGCTAATCTTAGAAAGCCTCTTAGTACTTGACAAGGTGTGTTGGAAGACCTGATCCCCTTTAGCCAGCCTCACGGTACCAATTAAAAGATTAGACGTATGAAAGTATGAAATCTGCATCGAATACATTCGTTTATCCCATGCAGCTCCCTTCTAATGAGCCACCGGTCCTTAGTGATAAGGTTAAACCAAGGAAGGAGTTCAAGGAAACATTTAGATCATTATCTGGGATCCCTAAAACTTCATCAACGGACAAGTATTTATTTAACTATTTATATTTCACTATTAATTTATAAGTAAATCAAAGTTATGGATTTACATAATCCTTAATTGTCATGCAAAAGGAAAAGTAGTTCAAAATATAAGTGTCTGTGACATTACCGCTGTGTATTAGCATTGTGTGTTAGCGTTGTGATGTTAGCGTTGTGAAATTAGCACCACGTTTTTTATTAGAACTATGATGTTAGCATCTGTGATGTTAGCACTGTGTATTAGCAGTCTTATATTAGCGATGTGTATTAGCACTGTGTCATTAGCACTGTTAAATACAAACTATAAAATGATTAGCGTTGTGAAATTTGTATTGGGTATTTGCATTGTGTATTAGCGCTGTGATATTAACATTGTGGCATTAGCATTGTTTATTAAATAGTAGAGCTGAGAAATTACCACTGTGTATAGGCGCTGGGATATTAGCACTGTGACATTAGCACTGCAACATTAGCTCTGTGACATTAGCACTGTGTATTAGTGCTATATTAGTGCTGTTTACTAAGGCCTACACATTAGCGCTCTGAGAAATTAGCATTGTGTATTGCCGCACTGTGATGTTAGCTATGTGTCTGAATGTTCTGAAAAAGCTCTGTATATTGGCTCTATGATATTAGTGGGTTGTGTTAGAACCGGGACATTAGTGCTGTCAAAAGTTAAGTGTTAGCACTCTTTTATATCGCTGCGAAATAAACGCTGTGACATTAACACTGCATGTGGCATTAGCGTTGTTTACTAAACAGCTCTGTGAAGTGACTGTATTGTCGCACTGTGACGTTAGCTCAGTGTTTTAGCGTTGTGACCTTAGCGCCGTGTGTACTCCAGTGTTTGTGTGAGGAATATAAACACCGCGAGAACAGGGTCTCGCGTCTCCTTGCGCTTCTCCAGCCCCCAGTCTCAACCAAGGAGAAGAAGGGAGCTGGCACAGCCCTGCCTGCTCCAGATTACTGACACACACACACAAAGACACACACACAGACACACACACAGACGCAAACGCACACAAACACACACAGATACACACACACTCATACACACACAGACGCTCACACAGACACACACACAAATACACGTGCACACACACACACACACACACCAGAAGCAGCAGAATGAGATGACAGTGGACGGACATGAGAGCAGCTAGCAGCCACAACCTCCTCAGGGACCCCCACCCCCCTTCATCCCTCTACCCCCATCCGCTCCATCCCTCTACCCCCATCCGCTCCATCCCTCCATTGCCCCCACCCCTGACTTCAGTCTCTCATTCCCCTCGCTCTGTTTTGTTTCATCTGCAATCAGAACTGGATCTGGTTACAGGTCATGATGATGCTGGATCTGAATGGTTAATTTGCTTGTTTGTTTTTGCATGAACATATTTGTTAGTTAGTTTAAAAATACATAAT
>JACYXH010000810.1:1192500-1390000 GCA_026745465.1 Lota lota | reverse complement strand
TTCTCGCTCGCAGCTGCCTCTACAACACTCGGTTGTTGAATTTGTATTATTTGTATTACAGAATTATATCGTGCGAGTGGCAGTTAATATCTGTGCCTGTGAAATAATATTATTTGCTCGTGACCATGTTTTATAGCGCTCAGGACATGTGAGATATATATTACATCATACAGAAGGGCTGTACAATTTACGTCTCCAGCTATATCTTCAATTGAGAAGGTGATTAACTTAAACATTCATTACTCAACTAACCACCAGTGATTCCAATTATTAGCACCATTGTTTTCCTTGCATACAACATATGTAACTTGCTTGTTCACTAAAGTTTGGAAAACTTAAATAGATGTGATTGATTTTCTCATGCATTATATTTTTCATTGCAAATAAAAATGAAATAGAAAATATATTGCAATGTTGTGGAAAAATGTATCCTAATAATATCCCTTCCTCCAAAGGAAATACTTGGCTTAATGACATTAGGCATATATATATATATGAGATATTCTAGATACGATTTTGTGTGTAGTGTGTATGTTTCCCTCCCGTAATCGATTCAGCCACTACTGTAGTGACACATTTGATTTGACTTCGTGAGAGTCTAGTATTACACAGGACTGAACAAAACTCTGTAGAGGTGGCATCAGTCTTCTTAAGTTTCACGGAGGTCTTCTTCGTATTGATGGTTTCTATGATTATTTCTGACACTAAAAGGACTAGGAGGCGCTACGAAAGCTAGGAGAAGGCTACGGAAAGATAAAATAACTTAGCACACATAGTTGAGACAAGATGGTTCGGTAACAGACATCACTCTTGCTCAATTGTAGCAATAACGAAAGATGCTAGTTTTCTTTATAAAAGTAATACTAGAGTGCTTTCACCGGATGTATGTGGGTGGACAGTATGTGGATGGCCACCTACTGTTCAAGGGGGGTGAAACGGCCGATCTACGTGTAGGATTCTTCAAAGCTTTATTTGTAGATTCTTTTAACGAGTGCTCGACGGGCCATTTGTGCGAAAAGGGAATCGCAGATTCAACACTCGCACGAGCGGATTCTTAGTTTTTTTTATGAATGAATTTTGTGCACACTTTTATCAATATTAATAAATAATTAATTAATTTGAATTACACAAATAGTGTTATATTGGTTGGCAGTGTAAAGTGCAAGTTTGCGGATGTTTGAGAATTTATTCTTAAATTAATTTACACACGTTAGAATCACTTTACTGATTCACAAACCGACAATTGTATTGGCAACCAGAAATACCAACCTCACAATTATTAAGCACAACTACATAGTCGTTTTTCAGTTACAAAAATTACATCTACACTTACAATGCTTAGCGTGAAATTAAACTCCATAATTGACACCAAATAAAATGAATTTTGGACTGATCACTGTGATCTGGACAGATCACATTCTCCGCCAACGTTTACATTTTTCTTTTACCAGTGTTGACTGTTTCAAGGTCAACGCTGCAACAGTTGACAGATAGGAACACACGGGGAAAACCCAGCAGCAGGTTTGGGCTCATGTAACTCAAGTGTGTGTGGCAGATGTTGCAAATGGACAAGGATGCCAGGCGTGACTGGCTCTGGGTCCTTCAGGTGGATAAGTGAGGGAGGAAGGAGGTCAAACGAGGTAGAATGCCAGCCGGTCGGAGTCGACAGGAGGGATCAAAATGAGGCCGCCGTCGACGGCAGCAAGATCACTGAGCAACAGCGGAGAGGGAGAGAGGCTATGAGTGCGAGAAGAGGACAAGGAGGAGCAAAAGAGAGAGAGAGAGAGAGAGAGAGAAGTGTGCAAGGGGGGAAAAAGAGTAAGGCGAGTAAGGAGAAAGAGCGAGAGAGAGAGAGAGAGAGAGGCTTAGAGTGCGAGAAGAAAACAAGAAGGGAGAGAGAGAGTGAGAAGTGTACAAAGAGGGAGCGAGAGATGGAGTATGAAGAGAGAAAAATGGAGGGACGGAGAGGATGAGCACGGGGAAGTGGAGACATCATTTATCATTCTCCCCGGGGAGAACGTCAGACATCTGCCACCTACTTTCCAGAGGGGAGATAGCGAGAGAGAGGGAGAGAGAGAGAGAGATAGAGAGGAATAGATAGAAATAGAGAGAGAGAGCAAGAGAGAAGACAGGTGGCTTCCTCACCGCTGACTCACCTGCGTGTCCCCCTCAGCCCCCCCCCCCCCCCCCCCCCCCCCCGCCTTCCTTGACAACACACCCCCGCTAGCATCTGCCGGCCTCCACCTCCCTCACCCGATACAGCCTCTTCCCCCGCCAGCTCTGCTTCCGGAAGGTAACACACCTCGGCTATTCATGACCACCACCATCCACCCTGCTGTAGGTACACGAGGTGCAGACGTATAAACAAGGAGCCGTCCCTGATCTGGCCCAGTGGACCTCACTGCTATTCAGTCTTTCAGCGGATGCTTTTATCCAAAGCAATTCACCTGATCTTAAAATGATATGCATTGGGATTTGCTGACTTTCAGTGACATTACGGTCATTAAAAAAAACGTGGCATTGGGATCAAATGACGAATAGCACGCTGTGGTGATTTAACAGGAAACTCTTCGCTGTAGCTCTAATGCAACCACCTGAAAGGTTTGTAGTAGATTTAGGAGTTCCCCCGCGCACCTCTACATTCATTCATCAATTCGTTAATTTTTCCCTCCTACGTACTCCGAGCCGGGGGTGATTCGGGGTGGGAAAGCTTTCAGAGATAATTAAAGAAGGTGTGATGGAACTCAGATAGCAGCAGTGTCCATCACTCACTTCTACACACACAGCTGCAGCCAATCAGATGCAGCCATGGTTAATGTAACCTGTAGACCCTGAGACCACCTGCTGGTGCACCCGAACAGAAAGGGGGGCGACGGGCCATGCAGAGAGGATCTGAGGAATGGAGTGCTTTACGTCAGCAGTGCTACCCCGATCAAATAAAGGTCTGCTTCCACCCCCCCCAGGTCTCCATGACACCACACGTCATTGATCTGCTACTTCACTGAATCCCTGCCATGGACCATCAAATACACAGTGACGGGAACGGCAAACTACGTCCGCTTAACTCATATCTCCGGAGAGGCGTACTCCACCTCTAGGGATTGATATTCCCATGTCACACAAGGGGGGTGGGGGGGGGGGGGGGGGGGGGGGGGGGGGGGGCACACTCGAAACACCAGCAGCCCTCATCTGTTAAATTAGTTTCAGCGTGGCGTTGCGGCTGGAACCAGGCTCCCCCTCTCTCCCGTGGCCCTACATCCCCTTGGGGTGATCGCCTGTCAGGCGGAGACAAGGCTGGGACGACGCCCTCCGTACGCCAGGGCACGGGGGCTTAGTCGGTTGGTCATTCTTTTAGGATGTGTGAATGACATGCCCATCCATACTGCTCAAACTTAAACTCTCTCTCTCTCTCTCTCTCTCTCTGTCTACCTCTCCCTCTGTGTCTCCCTCTCAATCTCTTCCCCTATTTCTCTGTTCCTGGCCATCTCTCTCTCTCTCAATCTCTCCTGTCTCTCTCTTTCTCTCCATCTCCCCCCTCTCCATTGTCATTTTTTTGCTTTGTCCTGTCCTGTTCCTGTTGATCTGTCCAACGCCAGCTAACCCTCCATTCTCCCTCTTCATATTTTCTTCTCCCTGCTGCAAGCCCTCCACCTTCTCTTCCCTCCTCCTCTTCCCCCTCTGCTCCTCCTCTCTCTGCCGCAAGTCCTCCTCCTCCTCTCCCGTCCTCTTCCCCCATTCCTCCACCTCTCCTGTCCTCTCCCCTCCCTGCTGCAATCCATCCTCCTTCTCCTCATCTCCTCTGCTCTCCTCCTCCTCTCATCCATTGTTCATTTTGGCTTATCTTTAACCCTCAGCTTTGCCAGCTTTTTTTCTCTCTGTGCTTTTACGTTTTTTATTATAGAGGACAAGGTGTTTCCACTGGAGTAATTAATTAGATCGGTAAAAAGGGAGGGAGGGGGTGAGGATGTTGGGGGTGTGCAGCAGCCGTGACATCCCAGCAGACATCCCAGTACAACCACATGGGTCACATGGGTTATGTGTTTGTGTGTACTCTGCATGCAAAGGTGACGTTAACTTCATGTAGGTTTCCTATCCTGACAATGAACCTGACACTGTGTAATGTTGTTTCAATGCGATGGATATTTATGGGTATTTTCTATATTGTTACAATTCACTCTGGAGGCCGGCCAACTCTCTCTTTACGATCGTGCACCCGCACCCCAGCGATAAATATTAATGGGGGAATAACATTTCAACTGTGTTTCATCAGCCTTTGGTTTTATCCAAACGCTCATTGGAAAAATCTCTGCTCTATCTTTGAGACTGTAGGCAGAAAATGGGAACAGTTCAAAGGCCTGTTTATCGTTTTAAGGTGTTCTAAGGTGTTTCTGCTACTGCACCTGTCTTTCCTCCTCCTCCTCCTCATTTCTACATATTATTTTAAATATTATCATGTGTGGCCATGCTTCTGTCTTGCCTTCTGTCCTTCCATGTTGATTCTGATACTTATGACGACGTTGTGAGCGTCAGAGCAGTGAAGAGAAGAAAGTACAGTATATGATGTATATGATGTATGTATGTATGTATGTATGTATGTATGTATGTATGTATGTATTTGTGGAAAAAGAATAAACCTGTGTCATGATGAGGATATGCAGAGATAAGCTATGTGTGTGTGTGTGTGTGTGTGTGTGTGTGTGTGTGTGTGTGTGTGTGTATGTATGTATGTGTTTGTGTGTGTGTGTGTGTGTCAGCATATGTGTCAGGTAATATGTGTTAGTGTGTGTAGCTAAACTTTGTGTGTGTGGTGTGTGTGTGTATGTCAGCATGTGTCAGTAAATGTGTGTGTGCACTCAGCATCTGTGTCCTCAGAGGACCCTGTTTCCACACACTACACACGAAAACACACACACACACACACACACACACACACACAGAGTTCCGGGTGCACATCTTCACATTGTCCCGGCCACTTCCTACACCCCCCCCCCCCCCCCCCCCCCCGCAACGACCACTACCCCATCACCACTCGCCTGTTGACGTGAGCCGTGTAACAATCCACCTCTGTTTCCATGACAACCACCTGCTGCTGTCCTCCACACTCATCTGTCTCCCTCTCTCCATTCCTCCTTGCCCTCCTTTTTCCCCCTCTGTTGCGACCCCCCCCTGTCCCTTATTTCACCTACACACACACACACACACACACACACACACACAGTGTTGGTATTTCAAGGTGAAAGGGGTTCACAGTGAGATATAGAGATAGTGACAGAGATACAATTGGAAGGTGAAAAGCAGAGAGAGGGAGAGGAGAGAGAGAGAGAGAAAGAGAGAGAGAGAGAGAGAGAGAGAGAGAGAGAGAGCGAGAGAGAGAGAGAGCCAGAGAGAGAGAGCCAGAGAGAGAGAGAGCAGACAGGGAAACATTCCTGAGGGCAAGCCCCAGATGCATCCCGAGCCCCCTGGACCCCCCCCCCCCCCCCCAACTCAACCTGTTGCGGTTCAACGCCCTCCCCCGCTAATCACAACCTGAAATATTTGGGCAACCTCCGTTGGGAAAACAGCTTACCCTTCACGGTGGCGCTGGTTGTTTGTTTGTGTGTTGTGTTGCTACTGCTTCTTAACCAGGAAGAGGAGGCAGTTAGTGGTGGAACACACCAATCACGGTCACTAGACTGCAGCAATTGGCCATAGTCGCATAAAGCGCCGACCAACCAGAACATTCCGCATTTAAAACACAAGCTAGCACACGCTAGCACATTCTAGCATACATCAGCACACGCTACCATATGCCAGCACACGCTAGCATACGGCAGCACACGCCAGAACACGCCAGCACACACTAGCACACGCTAGCATCACGACTTTCCATTTTGACCTTCAACAGAGTTCAGGTAAACAGCATTAAGATGTCATACGTGTTTAGCCAACATCGCTGTCTCAGCGGCATGTATTATTACCCAGCATACATTGGGCTGTCAGGTTAAAGGAACGTTCAAAGATGGGTTAGCGACCTTGCTAGCTCCAGGCAGCAGGTGGAGCTTGACGTATGGATCAGCCAGCCCATTGGAGTCCATGGCTTTCAGTCCCTGTTGAGACACACACACACACACACACAGTCACACAAACACAGATAAAAACAAAGCCACGCAAATGAGAAGCCGTCACATCCCCCAAAATGCTGAAGAGATGAGACAGGGTCAGAGAAATGAAAGTGGAAGCATTTAAAAACATACCCTTGGCCATTGTAATATTGAATACCCCTTGCACCGTTCACCCACTATGCCCCCCCCCCCCCCCCCCCCCCCCAAATGTCTTTTGTTCGGTTCTCAAGCAAACTTAGCATTTAATTAGTGTAGCCTGACAGGAGACAACCATGTGCGGTGCGAAAGCGCTGCGTCGCTATTTCATGAATGTTGTATCTGAGGCCTCCTGTCATCACAGGAGAGGAAACACGACAGTACGAACCACCGCTGCTGACGTCTGCTCCGATGCCGTCACTCATTGGTCACGCCAAGGACGGTTATGCAAAAAAGTGACCAATGAGGGAGCTTTCCGCGGTAAGAGCCTAGTGGGGAGGGGGGGGGGGGGGGGGGGGGGGGGGGGAGGGGCGTACCTTGGCTTTCTGGATGGTGCAGTGGAGACAGTTGTTCTCCTCATCGAAGTGCAAGCAGAACTCCAGCGTGCCCAGGTAGGCTGGGAGGGGAGATGTTACAGCACACAGTCAGTTGGTGCACGGTAAATACAGACATGGAACAGCAGGGCACATCCCATGCAAACACAATCACACACACTAACACACACACACATACACAAAGATGCATACACACAGACAGACACACACACACACACACACACATACTCAAAGATATATACACACACATACACAAAGACACACACACACAAATGCAAAGATTCGTGGAAAAGGTCATGCTATAACACCCACAGATAATAGGCAGATTTGCTGTGTGATATAAAAACTGACACTCACACACACTGACACACCCACATGCACTGATTAGGGCACCAAACACAAGCTCTGAGTCACATTGGGAACATATGGTCTGCAGAAAACATGCCACTGCTTAATAGAAATTGATTTATTTGTTGTTTAGGAAACTATTTGAGGACGGCTGAAGCTGAGCAGCTAAATTCATAAATAACCACTGCGGCCGCGTCACTGAGAGTAGAGATGACAGACAGAAACCAGGAGGCGAAAAACTTGCCGCTGCCGCAATTACTCTATAAACACATGCTGTATCCATACAACAGTGTCCTCACAAAGAGGGAGAGGGCTCACACACACACACACACAGGAGTGCCACACGTTCTGAGGACTCAGCACCGCCTGAAGACATACCTTGCACATGGAAATGATTACTTCAATTAATAGAGCATTAACTATCACAACACACAAGTACAAAGGCGCACACACACGCACAAACACACACACACATGCATACAAAGGTGCGCAAACACACACACAAACCACACACACACACAAAAACACACTCATATACGAAGGGGCGCAAACACACACACACACACCACACCACACACAACGCATACACACACCACGCTCAACTATTGTTGTTGGGACCTTTCCAGGTCCCCACTCCGCTCTACTGCCATGGTGATAAACTCACTGTCTTCGTCATCTGAGTCAGCCGGCTCTCCTCTCTCCACCTCATCCTCCACCACCCTCCTCTCCTTGGCCTTCTCCCCCTCCTCCATCATGTTCCCGTTGAAGACCTCCTCCTTCAGGATCTTCTTCTCCCGAGGCGGGGGCGGCGTGCACGGGTAGTCGTGGAAACGGGGAAAGAAGTCGGAGATCTGCGGGATGGGCAGGATGGGCCCCGGGCACACGTTGATGGCAAAGTGCTCCTGCATGGAGATCTTGACGGGGGAGGGAGGTGGAGCGAAATGGTGGGGGTGGGGTTGGGGGTGGTGGTGGTGGTGGTGGGGGTGGGGGTGGGGGTGGAGATGGGGGCTGGCCGAGGGGGAGGGAGAGGTGGAGGAGTTGTTGTTGTTGGGTGTGGGGACGGCGCAGGTGGAGGAGGAGGTGGTGGTGGGGGAGGTGGAGGAGGTGGAGGATGAAGAGGGGATGGTCAGGTGGGAGGAGGCGGGGGCTGGTGGGGGTTTGGAGACACTCATGGGCACCACTGGTTGAGTCTGTGTGTGTGTGTGTGTGTGTGTGGGGGGGGGGGGGGTTGTAGTTGGGGTTATTGGGAATTTAGTGAACATGAGAGTAAAGTTGGAAGTAGGAGACAGACAGACATATAAAGAGAGAGTGAGAGAAGAAGAGAGAGAGAGGTAGAGAGAGAGAGAGATACACAGGCAGAGAGAGACAGTCACAGAGAGAGGACGACAGTGAGGCAGGCAGACGGAGACAAAGAACAACAGATAAAGAGAGAGACAGAGACAGAGAGAGACAGAATAGACAAAGACAGAGAGAGAGAGAGAGCAATAGACAGATAGAGAGAGAGGTTATGAGTGGATGGGTAATTGAACGAGTGAAGTAAGAGTAGAAGTGTGGGAGGGAGGTGGGTGAGGATGGATTGCGACCAGAGGGGGAGGGAGAGGGAGAAGGACAGCATATTGAATGATAAAGCTAGCTGAACTTTGTGTTTACCTTCCTGAAAAACTTCCCATAAAAAATGACTCAAAACACACTTCCTAGCAACAGCAACAACAACAAAAAAACGCAAAACGCCCATTGATAGACTTCCATTCCGTCTCCATTCTCAACAACAAATCCATGTTGGTCCACAAACCCACACGTTGAAAACAAACCCCAGAGCCATCTGCTACTAACAGGTAAGTGTTTCTCTGCCGTTCTGCCGAGCAGATGATTCAGGCTAGTGCAGTGTGTGGAGGCATCCCAGAGGAAGAAGCTGAACCCCTACCTGCTCCTTAATGATATATACTGTACATGCATCATGATTGTATGTCGCCGTAAGCACTTGACTGAACGTTACATACACATGCGACAGCAGCGGTAACATTGTCGCCTTTGGATGGAGGCGTCTTCATAAAGGAAGTCGGTAGCAATATGAAGAACTGTGAAATCTACGCTGGTGTCGTCCTGTAGGGCGCAGTTCTAGAGAGAGGAAAACTGGCATTTCAGCCCGCCGACGGACAGCGGTGAGACAGAGGGAGATGGGAACACCGTCATACTCTACTCCCACTCTCCAACTTTGCACTTGAACGTTGGAGCGTTGGCAAAACGGCAGACGTGGGAGTTGACCTTGTTTCACACGCCTGGGCACGCTGGGACATGCGATTCATCACCCACAATACAGCAAAAACAATAATAATAAAGATGATAATGATGGTTTTACATTTCTAATGTGAGTCAGTGGGCTGAAATGTGGAATGGAGTACCTTACGATGAGACTTCTCTGCTGCTGAGTAGAGCTGCATCAACAACGCGTTGTTCTTAAGTATCAACTCGTGCACGTTCACCTCACACACTAATCCCTTGTTTATCTTTGTTTTCCTCTCAGCAGTCTCCTCTTGCTCTCCTTTCCTCTCTCTCCCTACCGTCCCTCTCTCCTCTCTACTTTCCGTCTCCTGTCTCTCCTCCCCTACTCTCTCTCCACATCTCTCCTCCTTCTCCATCTCCCTCCCTCCTTCTCCCCTCTCACTCTCTTTCTCTCTCCAACACTCTTCTTCTCTCTCCCTCCCTTTCTCCTCTTTCCTTCTCTCCATCTTCCCTCTCTCTCTCTCTCTCCATCCCTCTCTCTCGTGTAACAGTCCTTGTTGGCACAATTTCCATAATATTATGCGTAGTGCTATCTCAGACCAGGACATGAAGCAGAACTTATTCCAAAACAGATTTGAAAAACCTGAACCACCCAATCATGTGTGGATAATATTAAAGCCATCACAACATCATTATTTAAAATAGTAATTGTGACACTATTATCCTTGTGTTGGGCGTAGTCACGAAGAGCACTACAGATGGTGGCTTAATATTAGGCTAATTTATGAGCAGCTATAGTAGACGTAGTAGTAGTAGTAGTAGTAGGAGAAGAAATCGAATAGGGAGCCAGGGATAAAACGTATTCATACCAATGAAAACTAATTAAATTGTTGATTTTAGCAGGACATTTAATTCAGCTTCCGCAATTAAATCAATGATAACGGCACCGTTCCACGGCCACACAATCAAGTGAAGTTATTAGAGACTAAGCTATTTGTCTGTGTTAATATATGAATACAGGCACACAATTAGCATCAAATAAAATCTACACAATCATGGCCACGATAATGGCATCATAATGATATAGCTTTGTCGTGAAACTCCAATCGATTCGATTCTTTCCAAGAGACCACTCTCTGCGTTCATTCATTCATTCCTTCTTTCATTAACACAACCCCTCTCTGCTAATGCAGGGGCCAACCACTGGTCCAAACCACCGTGAACTGAAGTCCCCTCTCTTGACCGCACAGCCAGGCAGACAGCCCACACAACGCCATACAGTCCCTCTGCATCTCTACAGACCCTGTCCCCGATACACCTGACTCAGGCGTGAACAGACAGAAATATAACTCTTTAAACCCATTTCCTAGCAGGGACTCAGCAAGACAGGGGCTGGCCATGACAGCCTCTGCCGCCGTCCGTTTCCAGACTCCCCAATTCCATGTTGTCATCTCACACACACTGCTGCAATTGTTTTTATTCTGGAAAGTGAATAACACACACACACACACACACACACAGGTGCACGCACAGGCACACACACACAAGCACATGCACATACACACAGGCAAACGCACGTTCACACAGGAGCACACACATATACACACGCGCTGCTGTTGTTGTTTTTATGCTGGGAAGTGGCTCACAAACACACATAGGCACAGGTGCACACACAGGCAGACACACATGTGCACACACATCAGTTGGTCTTAAGAACGCACATATAAGTGATCGCTGTAAAGGATGGATAGACCTTGATTCCCATTCATTCACTCTCTATTACACACAGGCAGAGAGCGAGACATAGAGAGACATAGAGATAGACAGAGAGAGAAAGAGAGATAGACAGAGAGAGAGAAAGAGAGATAGACAGAGAGAGATAGAGATAGAGACAGAAGCAGAGAGTGAGAGAGATACAGAGAGAGAGATAGAAAGAGAGAGAGGGGGAGAGAGAGAGAGAAAAAGAGAGCGAGAGAGAGGGATAAGAGAGAGAGATGAGGAGAGACGGAGAGACAGAGATAGATAAAGAGAGACAGAGTAATAAAGATAGACTGAGTGAG
Organism: Lota lota; assembly: GCA_026745465.1. Taxonomy (NCBI): domain Eukaryota; kingdom Metazoa; phylum Chordata; class Actinopteri; order Gadiformes; family Lotidae; genus Lota; species Lota lota. The sequence goes on along the minus strand of JACYXH010000810.1, from coordinate 1,378,738 downwards.
AGTGAGAGACAGAGTGTGTGTGAGAGAGAGAGGGGGAGAGAGAGAGTGCAATAAGGAGACAGAGATATAAAGAGACAGAGAGAAGGATAGACTGAGTGAGAGCGAGAGACAGAGTGTGTGTGAGAGAGAGAGCGAGAGAGAGAAACAGAGATTCGTGGGGAGACACACGTGCGTGTATGAATGCGTACATACCGACACATGCATTCACACACAATCCTGAAACAGAAGAAAACGGCCAAATGCGGAAAAATACACACACACACACATACACACACACACACACACAGGCGCACTCTCACACACATGGATGTAATGCATACACACACGTATGCCATAGACACACAAACATACATACCCAGACTTCATCTGTGCAAGCATTCCATTTTGTCTGTTCTCGTCCTCCGTGTCTCTCACACTGAGACGGCGTAGACCTGCTTTGACTCTGTATATCCTGCTCCGCTCTCTGTATCTCTCCCTCTCTCTCTCTCTCTCTCCCTCTCTCTCTCTCTCTCTCTTTCTCTCGCCCTCTCTCTCTCTCTCTCTCTCCTCCTCTTGCTCTCTCCCCCCTCTACTCATCGCTTGCTTTTTTCCCTCTCCACTCTGCTACTCTCTTTTCCTCTCCTCCATTCCTCACTCCCTCCCTCCCCTCCCTCCCCATCTTCAGTATAGTAGTGACGTGCGTGAAATACTGGTTCGTATGCTTGCAGTGTGTGTGTGTGTGTGTGTGTATAGTGTCTGTCTGTCTGTTTCTGTGTATCTGTGTGTTTCTGTGTGTGTGTGTGTGTGGGTGGGTGGGTGTGGATGTGTGTGTGACACACACACATGCAGAATGATGAACCATGAGTCCGTCTCTCAGTCTGTCTGCGGTTTAATTAAAAGTAAAAACATTTTTAAAAGAGTTCCAACTGACCATAAGAAATGAAAGCCTATACAGACCCAGGATGTGACGGAGTGCTGTGGACAATGAGGATGAAGGCGAAGTGATGTAAGAGAGAGAGACAGAAAACAACACAAAGATACACAAAATGAGGATCCCCTCACCTCACTGGGGAGGGGGGGGGGGGGGGGGGGGGCAATAGACCTCAGTGACAGAACAAGTCTGCCTAGCGATGCCAGCAACACACAATGGAGCTGCAGCTGTAGTACCCCTCAGCTACTGTACTGTGTGTTTGTGTGTCTGTGTGTGTGTGTGTGTGTGTGTGTGTGTGTGTGTGTGTGTGTTTGTGTGAGTGTATGCTGCGTCAAAACTGATATATTGCATCACATGTGCGTATGTGAATCTGGGGGGAGGGGGGGGGGGCGTGAGATAAAGAGGTGGGAGAGGGGGAGTGAGAGAACAGGAGCAGGGGTGAGAAAGAGAGCGGGGGTGAAAGAGAGAGAGAACGAGAGAGAGAGAGAACCTGAAAGATTTAAAACAGGAAGTAGACTTCAAAGACGCATACAAGAGCGAGAGAGAGGGAGGGAGACAGAGACAGAGACAGAGAGAGAGAGAGAGAGAGAGAGAGAGAGAGAGAGAGAGAGAGAGAGAGAGAGAGAGAGAGAGAGAGAGAGAGAGAGAGAGAGCGAGAGCGAGAGCGAGAGTTTGTGTGTGGAGAATCCTATCATTTAAACATTAAATCACATGACCAAGATGGGCAGAGACAACTACAAATACCAACCCCCTCTTCCCTTCCCAAACCGCCCCCAATGCAAGGAAGTTTGAGTGGAAGCATGCAGAGAAAATGTCAGCTCACAGCCAATAGGATGGCAGTAGGGTGTAGAATAACGGCTTAATGAACTATCTCTGGCTGGCTTCACATCACACCATGCCTGTTTCTTTGATGTTGGTAAGGGTCAGGCCCACTCAATTAAATTAATGGTCAATGTGGGAGGAGAGAGGGCTTAAGTGTGTGAGCGTGTATGCGAGTGTGTGTGTGTGTGTGTGTCTGGTGAGGGTACATGCGTGTCTACATCTAAATTACTTGATGCACTGTCTTCCCCTTAATTGCCACCACCTACCACCCCCATCTCATGTCTCAGTGTCCCTTACCCTAAATAATAAAAAGAGCTTTCAAATGACTACATTGCTGCAGGGACGCTCCACTGGACATTACATACTTCATTTACAGAGGCGCTGCTTCTCCAATAGCTTCATTATGAGAGGGAGATTAATGGATGTTTGTGACCAGTGGCATGCAGCTGAAGAGGGAGGGGGTGTAGAGGAAACTACACATGGTGAGCAGCAGACTGTTGAATCATTCACATGCTATCTCACTCCCAGGACTATTTCACTATAAGATGAACGCTCCTCCCAGGACTATCTCACTCCAAGGGGAATGACACTCCCAAGACTATCTCACTCCAAGGGGAACGTCACTTCCAGGACTATCTCACTCCAAGATGAACGTTCCTCCCAGGACTATCCCACTCCAAGGGGAACATCACACACAAGACTATCTCAGTCCAAGGGGAATGTGACTTCCATGACTATCTCACTCCAAGGGGAACGTGACTCTCAAGACTATCTCACTCCAAAGGGAATGACATTCCCAGGACTATCTCATTCCAAGGGGAACATCACTCCCAAGACTATTTCACTCCAAGGGGAACGTCACTCCCATGACTATCTCACTCCAAGGAGAATGACACTCCCAGGACTATCTCACTCCAAGATGAATGGCACTCCCAGGACTATCTCACTCCAAGCCTCTTGGGCTCCAAAGATGCACACACACACATACACACATACTTTACATACACATATGCAGACATGCCACACTCATGCATGCATGAAATGGCACAAACACACAAGGGTGTGGACACACAAACATGCACACACACAGCAGCTGTTTCACAGCTGGAGAACACTCACAACTAATGTCTGGACTAAGACAACCCTGGCCATCTGAACCTGAATAACCAGAATGTTCTCAAACGTCATAGAACCTCTTGATCTTCTCAGAAATTCAAGAAGATCTGCTAAAAGAGCTGACCTTCAACAAGAAAGAGAAAAAAAAAACATGTTGTAATGATCACACAAAATTTCACGCGTACCTTTTTCATAATGGCCGGTTATTGTCTTTTTCCTTGAGAAGCGTTGCCAGTTTTTATCGACAGATAATCGCACGTTTATGGATCTATCATTACCGTCATTACCGGTGGCTTGGAGAAGCTCTGTTTAAGATGGGATTAGGTCCTGAGGGACCTCTCAAGAGACCTAAGTACAAAGAGAGAGTGTTAGCGATGGAGGAGTGCGTTGACAATCCTGTGATCGCAGTGGAAATGCTGCACTAATGCAGTTTTCATCCCCATTCACACATGGGCACTGTTGGAAATCAGTAATCAGTCTTGCATTCCCATCAGTCCTCATGTACCCATCATACTCTGGAGCACATTAAAGCCTTCTGTTCATTTATATTCGAGTCAAGTCAAAGTATGAAAGGCAGCGATATGTTAATAAGTAATTGCTTGTGTGTACCTTATGTAATGCAATTTATCTCGAATGTTCACGGCAGCTAAATGTTCTGATTGTCCAGTATTGTGGTCGAGTCTGATTTTGTTTTGATCCCGGCTCAAACTGTAAGCCCTGTATAGAAACTGCATTAGTTGTGTGAACATCAGTTTATTTAATCTACCTAGTACAAGCATGGGAACAATAAAAAGTACAATACAAAATGTGTCACACACCATCCAAAAAGGGGTGACATCATGTTGCGCAACAGAAAATATTATAATTTAAAAAAGCAAAGTGCGCGACTCCTTTCAAAAGAAAGGCTTTATAAAAGAATGCACTAACTGAAGCCTACAAAGTCCCCTATGGAAATACTTGAAATATGATAAATCCTTGAGTAAAGGTATTTGATGTTATCAGTCAAAGCCAAGGCGTTCTGTGAAATGGGCAGTGTATCACAGGCATTCTGTACAATGAAAAAAGGCGAGGGTGACAATAAATAAAGAAAAAGAAAGTGGCAAAGGCTGTCAAGGTATACAAATAGGACAAATAATGGTGCACAAATGTGCCGGCGAAAGATAATTTCACAAGAGGTACTCAACAATAAGTGTGAGGGGAGTGAAAGTGGGTAAGTAGTGAGCATCAGTGACCGGTCCTGGTGAATTTGTACCGTCATGACCAGACCAATTGCGTCTGAAGGATGAGGAGTCAGGGGGAGAGCAGGGCCTGGGAAATCGATTTCTCCTCTGGCCAAAGATCAGGCATCACACTGATCTTTAATGCTGTGACAACCCAACCATGAGAGCAAGAGCATGAGGGAGAGACAGAGAGAGAGACAGAGACAGAGAGGGAGATCGGTTCTAGGTTGGCAGAGATAAAAACACTCAGAGAGACTTGACAGGGCAGTAGGAGTTTAGATTGAGGACATCACAAAAACCGCTGAATGTGAAGTAAAAAGTAAGGCAGAAAACGAGAGGGAGGAACTACAACAGCGCAATGAGGGCAAAATAAAAAACCTTTAGCCTTCTCATCCTTCCAGAACCTCCCTCTGGGTGCCATATCTGTCTGTTTGTTGTAAATATCCGAATGAAATACGAAGGCATGACACTGATTCTGGGGAAGGAGGGATGGAGAGAGAGAGAGAGAGAGAATGACTGAAAGAGAGAGTGGTGAACAGAGAAGAAGAGGTATAGAGAGGGAACGAGAGAGTGACTAGAGAAATAGTCAGAGAGAGGGAGAGAGTGAATAAAGATGAGGTATGAGAGTGTGCTTGGTGAGATAATCTCCTCTTTTAGGTCCTCACAAAGCAGAGGACATTGGTTTAGAGAACACCAGTCACTACGTTTCCCACCACCACCACCACCTCTTACACCATCACCACCTACAGTGTTACCACCACCCCCTACTACAGCATATTCACCGTCATCACCACCACCACCACCACCACCATCCCTGCAGCATCTCCATCACCACCACCCACTACATCATCTCCATTGCAATACCTTGGAGTGCTGCTGGATTAACATACAAGCAACACACACAGCACATTTACCATGCACAGATGTTGCATACCAATTGGAACTGGCACGCAAATCCCTTTCAGATACAGAGACCCAGACTAGGGAATCTCTAGTCTTCATTGTCCTACATTTGACCTTGAGACATACTGTTCCTCTCTGCTGATCTCCCATCACAAACTCCTTCCCTCTCGGTTGCACACAACCACGTCCTGGCCAAGTGATGTGGTGCCAATATAGGACTTCACCTTCTTCTAGCGAAGTCCGACTGTGAACGTTAATCACTAGAAAAGCTTTATCACTGTTGCTTCCAGCTGAGCAATTAAGAGAACTGTAGGCTTTAAACCCTGCATTGTTTAATACATGGCTGATATTCCCCTGGAGGGATGCGCCATGGCCTTCTTAGTGAATATCCCTTTTAACTTTTAACACTGGCACACATTTCTAGTTTAACTAATACATTTTGCAAACAGGCACAGTACCAGAATTGGGAAATGGCTTGGAATATCATGCACTCACTCACCAGCGGTAGCTTGGCGCCAGCGCAACACAGCATGATGGAGAAAGGCAGAAATGAGTTTTCCCTTATTAAATCCACCATTGGTGAGGGTATTATTGTGTGAGTTTGCACCACAGTTGTTTTAAGTCACAACAAAAACAGTCACTTTCCAACATGAGTTGGTATCAGATGAATGTCAGGAAAAAAAAGGGGGTTTTGGCCAATTGCTTTCTCACTGCGTTTCCTTCTTTTCTTTTTTTGACCGCTCCAGCCGCTGATGCTGACCAAGTGTAGCAGTGGGCTGACGTGACACGGCCCTGTTCCCTGGAGCTGTGCTGGGGGCTAGAGGGGGAGGGTGGGGAGGGACATGGACTGGTGGTGATGTTAGTGAGGGTGATGGCGGGGTTGGTGGGAGGTGGGAGGGGATTATTTTCTTTAATTTAGAGCATGATCATCAGAAGATACAAGCCGCGATTTACCAAGCATCTTCCATGAGACAATGGGTGTACATGATTCTTATAGGGAAACTTTCACATCGTGGACACTAACAACAAAGGAAACAAAGTTGAGGGGAGTGACCATTGTGGAGAGTTAAGGATTGGCCATGGCTGAAGTCAGTTAAGTAAGTTAATTTGCAATATACTATGGGGGAAGTGGACACGTCTGCAAGGATGCAAGACAGCTAAAGGAATCTACACATCAAAGAAGTCAGGAGAAAGGCATGGCCTCAGTATTAGACTGATGCAAACTACCTTAACACCTTTCATTTTAGAGAGGAAGGGAAACATCTCTAGGTGCAAGGAGAAAGTATACAACTGCATTTTCAAATGATTAGTATCAATGTAAACAAGGTTTATATCATTTGTATATCATTTTATATTATCATTACGATTAATATTTCCACTACAATAATGATCGTAATGATGTTGGAAGTTATTGTGTTTGTCGTGGTGATGGTAGTGGTGGTAGTTAGGATAGTGTTAGTGATGATGGTGATGGTAGTGAGGATAGTGGTAGTGAGGATGGTGGTGTTAATAGTGTTTATCATGGTGATGTTGGAGAGGATAATCGTAGTGATGATGGTGGTGGTAGTGAGGATAGTGGTAGTGATGATGGTGGTGGTAGTGAGGATCGTGGTATTAATGATGGTGATGGTAGTGAGGATAGTGGTAGTGATGATGGCGATGGTGATGGTAGTGATGATAGTGGTACTGACGATGGTGATGGTAGTGAGGATAGTGAAGGTAGTAGTATTGTTCTAGTTTGGTACTATGGTACTAAGTAGTCAGGCTAGGCTGGGTGTGTAGGTGGGAGGAAGTGTTCTGTCAAGGTGTGTTACTATTTGCTCCATGCCCCTGTCCCTGGACATCAGTTCTCTCCGCAGCACTGTCGCTCTGCATCATTCATCAATCCCTCAGAAGATCTCCACACCACCCAGCAGCCACCCCCTCCAGGCCCCGTCAGCACCACACACCCTCCCCTCCCTCAGGGGACCCACACACACACATACAAACACATAGACACACAAAAATACAGACACAAACACACGCACGCACACAGCCTCTGCCAACCCGTAACACACACATGCTCTTCCGCTCTCTATCACTCTTTTCCTCACATGCTATCTCTGTCACATGATCTCACTCTCTGTCATGCATACTCTCCCCCTTCTCCCACGCTATCACACTGTATGTATGTATGTACGTATGTATGTATGTATGTACATATGTATGTATGTACGCATGCATGTATGTAGATGTATGTATTTAAGTATGTTTGTAGATGTATGTATGTATGTATATATGTAGATGTATGTACACTATATTGCCAAAAGTTTTGGGACGCCTGCCTTTACATGCAAATGAAGGTTAATGACATCCCATTCTTAATCCATAGGGTTTAATATGGAGTCTGCCCACCCTTCGCAGCTATAACAGCTTCAACTCTTCTGGGAAGGCTTTCCACAAGGTTTAGGAGTGTGTTTATGGGAATTTTTGACCATTCTTCTTGAAGCGCATTTGTGAGGTCAGGCACATATGTTGGACGAGAAGGCCTGGCTTGCAGTCTCCGCTCTAATTCATCCCAAAGGTGTTCTATCGAGTTGAGGTCAGGACTCTGTGCAGGCCAGTCAAGTTCCTCCGCACCAAACTCGCTCATCCATGTCTTTATGGATCTTGCTTTGTGCACTGGTGCGCAGTCATGTTGGAACAGGAAGGGGCCATCCCCAAACTGTTCCCACAAAGTTGGGAGCATGAAATTGTCCAAAATGTCTTGGTATGCTGAAGCATTAACAGTTCCTTTCACTGGAACTAAGGGGCCAAGCCCAACCCCTGAAAAACAACCCCACACCATAATCCCCCCTCCACCAAACTTTACATTTGGCACAATGCAGAATCGGAATCAGAATCAGAGTTGCTTTTATTACATCTTAACGTACAAGTACGCAAGAGTAAATGCAGTCAGGCATGTATCGTTCTCCTGGCAACCGCCAAACCCAGACTCGTCCATTGGATTGCCAGACAGAGAAGCGTGATTCGTCACTCCAGAGAACACGTCTCCACTGCTCTAGTGCCCAGTGGCAGTGTGCTTTACACCACTGCATCCGACGCTTTGCATTGCACTTGGTGATGTAAGGCTTGGATGCAGCTTCTTGGCCATGGAAACCCATTCCATTAAGCTCTCTACGCACTGTTCTTGAGCTAATCTGAAGGCCACACGAAGTTTGGAGGTCTGTAGCTATTGACTCTGCAGAAAGTTGGCGACTTCTGCGCACTGTGCGCCTCAGCATGCGTTGACCCCGCTCTGTGATTTTACGTGGCCTACCACTTCGTGGCTGAGTTTCTGTTGTTCCCAATTGCTTCCACTTTGTTATAATACAGTTGACCGTGGAATTTTTAGTAGTGAGGAAATTTCACGAATTCACTTATTGCACAGGTGGCAACCTATCACGGTACCACGCTTGAATTCACTGAGCTCCTGAGAGCGACCCATTCTTTCACAAATGTTTGTAGAAGCAGTCTGCATGACTAGGTGCTTGATTTTATACACCTGTGGCCATGGAAGTGTTTGGAATACCTGAATTCAATGTTTCGAAGGGATGTCCCAATACTTTTGGCAATGTAGTGTGTGTGTGTGTGTGTGTGTGTGTGTGTGTGTGTGTGTGTGTATGTATGTATGTAGATGTATTTATGTATTTATGTATGTATGTAGATGTATGTCTGTATGTAACTGTATGTATGCATGTATGTATGCATGTATATGTATGTATGTATGTATGTATGTATGTATGTATGTATGTATGTATGTATGTATGTATGTATGTATGTATGTATGTATGTATGTATGTATGTATGTATGTGTGTGTCTCTCTCACTCTCTCTCTCTGCTATGCTGTCACAGTAAAAATCTGTCATTTCTTCCAGTGACATTTCAGGACAGGCAAGACCAGCAGTGCCAAACAAAAAGGGAGGAATCATTACAGTTGGGAGGGGAGAAAAGGCCAAACAAAGGAGAAGACTGTGAGTGACATGGGAGGACATTCCCGGCGGTGAAACGTTCTGCTCTTTTCATGTCAGTAGCCCCTGGAATGGATTTCTGCTCCCCAAACCATTTTCTCTGTCCTGTTGTTTGTTCATGTTGTTTTTTAGTTTTTTGTTGTCGTGCGTGTTCCAGGCGATATCGCGATGTGCTTGTAACGTAGCACCCTGGTGGTAGCAGTCCCCCTATCAAAATGTGTTTCCATTTCAGGTCAACACTGTTGGGCTGGGGGGGATATATATATATACGCAGGGGGAAGCCAAACCCCTGTGCAGTAGATTAGATTTCAAAGTGAGCGGAGAGGAGAGGTGAAATGGGCAGAGGAGAGGAGAGGAGAGGAGGAGAGAGATTCCTCTGGGGGGAATCCTGGGCAACCTCTCTCCCTTCCTTCCTCCCCATCCGTATCCACGCTCACCCAACTGCCCCCTCATCCTTATCCCTCACCTCCTCCCCTCACCCCTTCCCCTCACCCCTCCTTCTCCTCCTCCAACTTCCTCCCCCTCCCTCTCCATCACTGTGGAGAGGGAGTGTTAGACTCTCTCTGGAGTCAGAGTTAGACTCCTTCTGGAGTCAGGGTTAGACTCTCTCTGGGGCCAGGGTTATACTCTCTCTGGAGCCAGAGTTAGACTCCTTCTGGAGCCAGGGTTAGACTCTCTCTGGAGCAAGTGTTAGACTCTCTCTGGAGCCAGAGTTAGACTCTCTCTGGAGCCAGAGTTAGACTCTCTCTGGAGCCAGGGTTAGACTCTCTCTGGAGCCAGGGTTATACTCTCTATGGAGCCAGGGTCAGACTCTCTCTGGAGCCAGAGTTAGACTCCTTCTGGAGCCAGGGTTAGACTCTCTCTGGGGCCAGGGTTAGACTCTCTCTGGAGCCAGGGTTAGACTCTCTGGGGCCAGGGTTTGACTCTCTATGGAGCCAGGGTCAGACTCTCTCTGGAGCAAGTGTTAGACTCTCTCTGGAGCCAGAGTTAGACTCCTTCTGGAGCCAGGGTTAGACTCTCTCTGGGGCCAGAGTTAGACTCTCTCTGGAGCCAGGGTTAGACTCTCTGGGGCCAGGGTTAGACTCTCTATGGCGCCAGGGTTAGAATCTCTGGGGCCAGGGTTACACTCTCTCTGGAGCCCGGGTTGGATCCCAGTCTCAGGGTTGGAGCCAGGGGTCCAAGCGTTGCTCGACAGGATTTCTCCGCTCCATCACGGCTCCATCCAACTGGCAAAATTTGCTTATATCCAAGCGACTTAATCAGCTACCAGACTAGCTTATGCAGAAAACACAACATTACTCTAGGTTTTGCTTTCTTGACTCTGGTTCTCTGACTCTATTTTACCCTCCATTTATATTAGTCTGTCTCTCTCTTTGGCTGGCTGGCTCTCTAGCTCTCTCTGTTCTGGCAGGGCACTAAGGTCTCTCTCTCTCTCTCTCTCTCTCTCTCTCTCTCTCTCTCTCTCTCTCTCTCTCTCTCTCTCTCTCTCTCTCTCTCTCTCTCTCTCTCTCTCTCTCTCTCTCTCTCTCTCTCTCTCTCTCTCTCTCTCTCTCTCTCTCTCTCTCTCTCTCTCTCTCTCGGCACTAAGGCGGTGTCCTTGGTGGTTATCTCTTACTTGCGTTACATTAGTGTGAGGCTAGCTGGGGTAGCGTTGGGCTAGTGCTAGGCTGGTGCTGATGAATGGCTGCTCCAGGGTTGTTTTATGACAGTTCCGTGATGCATAGCTTTCTTTCTCTCTCTCCAATTGCACATATATGTGCCAACACACACCCACTTTAATGCATGCACACACTCAAGCACACACACGTGCACCTAAACAACACCACCACACCACCACACTTCATGAAACATGCACACGTACGCAATCACACACACACACACACACACACACACACACACACACACACACACACAAATCCTGAGAATAATCTGTAACTGTTAACCTGGGTGAGTTTGATCAGCATATTCCCATAAATAAACTGTAGGGGCGAGGGTGGAGGGTGTGTTTGTAGGAGATGTGTTGCCCAGAGGCAGGACAACCCTGGCAGGGGTAGGACGAAATGTTGAGAGGATGGGGAGCAAATTAGGTTATGAGGGATGAGGAGAGGGAGAGAGATGAGAGGGGGGAAAGAGATAAAGGGAGGGTGAGAGTGGGGAAATAGGGAGAGGGAAAACAAGGAGAGAGAGAGGAAGAAAGCGAAAAGGAGAGAGAGTAAGAGAGAGAAAGGGACAGACGGAGAGAGAAAGGGAGAGAGAACGGGAGAGACAAAAAAGAAAGGGAGAGAGGGGGAGAAAGGGAGAGGGGGAAAGATAGATATGAGCCAAAGGCTTCAGATAGTGTGTGTGTAGTTGTATATGTATGTGTGTGTGTGTGTGTGTGGGGGGGGGGGGGAGTGTGTGTATGTATGTGTGTTGGGGGAGGGGGGTGGGGGGGGGGTGAAGGTGACATCCTGAAATGGCTAAAGGGAAAGGAATGAGGAATGTAGGAAGGAGAAAGAGAAGTCATCACAAACAGGCCAAGAAAGGAGAAAAAGAGGGGCCAAGGGGGAAGAGCAGGAGGGAGGACAGAGGGTGATTGGAGGAGGTGAGGGAACGACGAAGACGATGACGGTGGTGGTGGTGACGGCCGAGGGCGTGAGAGGTAGAGGGAAACACTATACGAAAGAGAGAGAGAATGACATCATGGGGGAGGGGGAAGTGGGTGGAGAAGGTCGCGGCTCGCTGCCAAACGCATGTCCACCGCAGTTAAAACACACCGTCCATCCCAGCCTTCCACTTAAGCTCTTAAATAAAACACACCGCATTTACCAGATTGCATTGTGGGGAGTGAGGGAGCCGTTGGAGGTGAGGGAAGGCGAGAAAGAGTCGTAGAGGAGGAGTTGGCAGGTGGAGATGACAGCAACGTGGGTCTTGGCACCCACCCCACAGGGGGGTCTCGGTGCGTTGGGGTTAATGAGGCGATTGGCGCGAGGCAATTAGCCACCGATATGACATTATCAGTCACCGATTAGCAAACGCATCATGAGCTTATAAACGTATTCGTCTCCCACTCCGTCGCCCCGCTCCTTCTTTCATCTTGCTGTCACTCATTCATCTCTCAACCTTTCTTCATTCACTCTCTCACGCTTGGACACATACCGCTTCATTCAGTGGGGGCAAACGCACACTGCCAGCAGATCAATACACTCACATTAACCGTTCTCTAGGGGTCAACATCGAACGGACTGAGGTGTACTTTTGAACATTAAGAAGCAAACTGAGGGAAGAAAGACTGTAGACTTAAACATGGTGTCTATGGAAGATGCTCATATGAACAGCCTAGGCCTCCTAAAAAAAGAAATAAAAAAAGATTAACAGAAATCCTCACTGTGAAGGGAATACGGCAAGATGTTCAAATTGGAGTACATAACCAAGAGTAAATAACTGTAACCACCACAAGATGCCAGGGAAAAACATATTTTACCATCTTTAAAGAAGAACAAACGCCGCCATGTCTCTGTACCCGCTATGCCAATAATCCACCACCAACATGAGGATAAACCCATGTATTATGTGCATTGATTTAAAAACCAAATAATGAACCGTCAGAGATGGGTTAATGTGTTTGGGCTGCCGTGGGAGTCTTATCGTTTTAACATTATTAGCAGGCATTATGTGGCTCCACGCTGCCTTTAACTTCAACAGGGCCCGGAGCCAGGCCAAGTACAAAAGCTGATTTCACTACAGTCGGCTGTTTAGAGGTTCAGGGCCCATCAGGGAAGTGGCTGGTGCATGAAAAGGAACGGCTATTATTGCACAAGCCAGTCTTTTTAAAGAAGGAGAGGGGAAAATCAGTTCATAGCCCTTAAAAAAAAAAAAAGCTAAATAAGTTATTTGGTTGGGTGCGCTAAGCATATTTGAGTGTGGCAAGGTTCTGATCGCTCTGGGAATAGGGTTTGGGGCAGACTTTTTTTTCCGCTGAGCCTCGTTGACAGAGACAGACAGACAGAGAGACAGAGAGACAGATAGACAGACAGACAGACAGAGAGAGAGAGACAGACAGACAGAGAGAGAGAGAGAGACAGACAGAGAGACAGAGAGACAGCGAAACAAAATACTAAAAAAGCCTGAAAAATAACGAGACAGAGATAGACCAAAAAAGGCAAATATTACAGCCCAAATGACTGCTCTATAGTACAGCACAACTTGTATACACTCTCAGTTGAGATACATACACTGTCAAAAAGAAATGCACAAAACTTTGGTGAGAAAGTGACAGTTAGTAGTGAGGAGCTCTGTATTTACCAACGAAGCAAGATGGCCCTCTTCGTCCCGGTCCACTTGCTTTACAGAACGACGTGCACACGGACAGCATGACAGCAGAGGAGGCGGGGTCCCGTCACCCTTGACGACATAACCTCACGAGTGGCAAAGTGTACTGATGGTGATATCTAGGCTGCGTCAAAACTAACCAAATGCTAAATAACATTATTAATTGGTACTGTGCTGAAATGCTGACGAGTCAAAGATATTCTTGTGAATTAAAGAGGAGCCTATAACTCAAAATCCAGCCCCGGGAACAGCACCAAACGATGAGGCAATGCAATCACGGTGTCAGGTTACATCATCTGGCTCTATCTGGACCAACCAGAATTCCGCAGCAGCAATGACGCAGTTTTCAACAGAGATTGCACCGTTTATGAGATTTAAATGTTGACAACTCCTCTGCTGACACCCCATCTCCAATTAAAGATACCCTGAAACGAAACATGAGATTTTCACCTTCTGAGCTCACTTTCACTTAAACATCATTCAGAAGGTCTAATCAATTGAGTTTTAGTAATGCGGCACTGGCAGTCAATTACTTTGAATGACAGTAGATCATGTTGCAATGAGTTGCAACTCTTGCTGAGCCAGTGGCTTAGCATTTATCAGAACCCAGCCATTGAGTAGGTTTCAGCCAGTCAATGAGCAACGTGCTGTTCAATAGACACCCCGTGGTGGATGCTTGGAAATCCCTCTAAATCCTCAGCCTAATTTAACAACAGCCCTGCACAAAGATCCATTAATAAAACTGCCCTGCACTTCGGAGCTAGACAGGCTGTCTTCCTTCCAGAGTGGCCTCACTGCAGTCCATGAACTGATGTACAGTTTAGTGGTACTTGCATCGAAACATTGACATTTACAGTACAGTTACTTGTACTTGTTTATGTTTTAGATAGAAGAGTTCTTTCCTTCCATTCCAAATCAAAGGTGTGAGCAAACGATCAATAACACACACACACACACACACACACACACACACACACACACACACACACACACACACACACACACACACACACACACACACACACACACACACACACACACACACACACATCAGCCTATTGACAGGACCCGCCAGGCTTCCCTCTTGGTAAGGGTGAAGACTGACATCTATAATCTGGACATATTTAGCTGGATTATCACCTTCTAATATAATCCGGAGGTGAGGCAAGGGCTGCGAGGAGGTGGCGGTACATGCCACTGCCTAGTCATCGGTGGAAGGAGACAAAGGGCATCCAGGGTAACTACACAGCAGGTACTGCTCTCTCCATTTCTTCTTCCCTCCATTTCTTTTTCCCTCCATCTCCTCTTGCTTCCCTGCGTCTTTCTCCTTCTCTTATCTGTCTCCTGCTCCTTTGCCAGCTGTTGTTCATCTGAGTTGCGGCAGGAGTGGCGACGGCTGCAGGTGCTAGCACATATTTCGCTGTCGTGCTACATTATTCTGCCTAGTCAACTTGTTCCCACCGTACGCCGGTTAATCTCTTTTGAAAAATAACCGTTAAAAAAAGATGGAGGCATCGGCCACAAGAAATGAACCGAGCCGAGTCTATTCTTTTTATGGCCTGGATTCACGGCTCACTGAGAGAGGCGGCGTGGTGCGTTGCTTTCGTACTCATTTCTAATAAGTCTGTGTTCCTTTGTGATCTGTGTCTTGTTGTGCAGACAGCGGAGCAGATGGCCGGGTCCACTGTTCTGATTTGTTTCGTTGGAATGTTTCGTTTCCGTCTCAGTGGGGCCCTTTGTCTCCGCCACTGTGTGTCTCGTCTGTGTTGTGATCACAATCGGTGCAATGCTCAAATCTCTTCGCCCGTGTTTGATGAGCTGGCCTCAGCCTCCTGGAATACAGTAGCGAAGCTAATTAAATACAACGCCCCAGCCGAGTGCCCATAAAGACACCGCTCACAATGGGAGACAAATAAATGTTGCGTTGAATGTTATATTGAGGTTTTCACATTAGTTTGTTCCTCGTAAACTTTGTGGGTGATAGTGTCATTCTCCAATAATGGAATAGGATGTTAGGTATGAAGGGGTCATGAGGGGGTCATGGGTCAGGGTAGCCATGATGATGTCAGCTCCAGGGTCGTCTCCTCATTGATCACTGGTGTTTATGGAACAGGTGAAGGTTAGGCCCTCTCCACTTGATTATTGATTACAAATTAGAGTAATAACTTCAGAAGAAAGATGTTACGAAACACAGGCTTCAACTGCACATGTTTTTTAGCTGGGTGTTTATTCCCATGATGCATTGCCTTCCCTCAGGTTCTTACGCAGGACTTCGCCCCCTAAACAAAACTATCCAGGAACTAATCCTCTTAAATCCTCTTGCACTGCATCATGGGAATGATCAGAAAGAAGCACATGTACATACATACACATAATTCACTGTATATGTTTATGCCTGTATGTATGTATATATGTACAATTGTATGCATGCATGCATTTCCCCTCTCTTCAATTAGCAAGATTAGCATCTGACGCTAAACCATCTGTCAGCCCGCTTGATTGACAGCAATTGGTCACTGAGGGACTTATTTTTTACGACCTACAGATTGCCTTTGAAATGTGTGTGTGTGTGTGTGTGTGTGTGTGTGTGTGTGTGTGTGTGAGTGTGAGTGAGAGAGAGAGAGAGTGGGCGTGGGCGTGGGCGTGGTAACTGTTCATGTGCGAGAGAGAGAATGTGTGTTTGTGTGTGTGTGCTTGTGTATGAGTGAGAGAGGGGGTGTATAAGTGTGTGTGTGTGAGTGAGTGAGTGAGTGAGTGTGTGTATGTGCATGCGTATGTGCGTGCGTGCGTGTCTTGTTCACTGAAGATGAAAGCGATTCTTGAGGCATCCAATCTGAGCTCACCAACATAAAAATATAAATCTGTCAGAGAAACGAAAACGGTGAGAGGAATGAAAGAACCGTTAGATATACCTTTGCGTAGCTGTGCTTGTGTGTCAGTGTGTGCATGTTTGTGTGTGTGTCCTTTTGTACATCACTGTGAGTGCATTGAATGCCCGACGAAACAATTTCTCACTTGCGAGTAAATAAACCCACTGAGCTGCAATGGTTTAACACGGACAATCTGTTATAGCAATCCAGCTTCTCCCCAACAATGTATGAAGGGGGTAACATGGGGAAGAAGAAGACCGGTTCAGCCCACATGGCTTAACATGTCTTTTGTGTTACTCAGTCTGCCCACAAAACTCGCAACGCGAGACTCTCGCTCCTCCCCTATATGATGGCCTGTGTGTTCGCCTGAGCGTTTTATTGGTGCGGCTGCCATGGCTGATGGTGATCAGGGAGACTCGCCTGTCTTCCTGTCTCTTATGGTTAGGGGCCACCTCTGCTGTCTGTGGGGGGCCCTCAAGCAGACTTTGGGCTCTTGAGTCCCCCGCGAGGCCAGGGAACAGACAGGGGCATTAACTCTTAATGGGATGTGTTACACACCGGCACAGAGAGAGGCTGCCGTTTTGGACACATGGATGTGTGTTTGTTGCTGAGTTTGTGTGTTTCTGGCCAGTTCGTGTGTTTGTAGTGAGTTTGTGTGCGTTTGTGGAGAGTTTGTGTGTTCATGGTGTGGCCATGTGGATTTGTGGCATGTTCATGTATCTGGTGCATTGGTGACGTTGGTGTCATATTTGTTTGTGGCGTGTTTGTGTATTTGTGGTGTGATCGTGAGTTTGTGTGCTTTGGGCATGTTGGTTTGTTTGTAGTGTATCTGTGGCGTGTTGGTGTGTGTGTTTGTGATGTGTTCCGTGTCTGGGTGTGTTGCCGTGTGCGTTTGTGATGTGTGCCTGTGGCGTGTTGGTTTGTCTATGGCATGTGTATGTGGCCACAGTATGCTAGTTGTCTGCGTTGGTGTGTTTGTGTTGTAGTTGTGTGTTTGTGCCATGTTTGTCTGTTTGTGGAGCATGTGCATGACTGTAGAGCATTTGCGTGTTTGCAGTGTGTCTGTGTCGTGTTTGTATGTTGATGGCTTGTTCAGATAGCCAGGACACCACGGCCCCTTGGCAACGCACACTATACCCCCGGTAACGTCCTCACCCATATATGTACATTATTCGAAATCCCTCTCGCTCTCTTTCTAGGCTGTCTAGCGCTCTTTTTATTTCATCTAGACTGCTTTGTTGTTGTTGTCAGTTACGGTTTCATATACGGCCTTATATACATCCCTCTTCGTTCTTCATTTAATTAGCTTCGAAAGCATTTCCTTCTCCTGTGAGTTTTTTGTTTTCTGTGAAAGAGACCCTGCACGCATATTTAAATCCTGCCTTGTTTCCTTGTTTGTGTCAAACATAACAAAGTTACAAGTCCTCAACATGCAAACTCTAGAAACATGTTCCGTCCCTAATATGGGGAACTAGAGGCCACCACACACATATATGAAGTTGAAATATACAAACGTTACAGTTGGGAAAACAGAACAGGCACACACACATCAGGAATACGATAAGAGCAATTTAAATCAGGAATACGATAAGAGCAACTTAAATCGGGAATATGATAAGAGCAAACTAAATCAGGAAAATGATAAGAGCAACGATGACAAAAACCACCATGCTCTCCTGTACTCCCTTCAGCCATCATGTAATTGCATCAATCAATTACCTCTTCTCCTCCCATGCCGAAGCGTGTGTTTGCCTTCCTTCAGCCAGCATGTCTGTGAAGGGCGTGAAAGGAGCTGCAGACAGCCGGCCGTCCACAGCTGCCAGGTTGGTGAGACAGCCAACACCGCCACTGCCTGAATTACAAAAAGTGACACAACCTTCATTGGAGGAAATTGCAAAGGCTCGCCAAGAGAGCGAGAGAGAGACACAGAGACACAGAGCAAGAGATGCACTTTAAACTGAATGGCTTTTTTTTCATTGAGATATAAAAAGGTTTGACTTTGAAAGCATGACAACGTTATTTTAAGAAATCCAGGGGAACATTCTGAATCATGGCCTCTTTGTAGCAGGTAGGTTCATTATTGAGTTATCAAGAAATAAACCAGAAAGAGAATGTCTCTCTTAACATACATTATCATCTAAACTTCTAAAGGAACCAAGTGTTTAATAGTCTTGCAGGACGGTGTGAACGTTAACGGTCCTTTGTCTCCTCTTCCAGTGTGGTGTCTCCACGCGGCCGGTCACCATCTCCCGGAAGATTCCGGCACAAGGCCCTTCAGCTCAGCCTCGGCAAGAAATTCTGGTTGTTCTCCTTCTCCATTATCTACCTCCTTTTGGTTTCAATCATGTTTTCAGGGAAAACATGATTGAAATAGGTGTTATTTGTCTAGCATAATACACACAATCAGAGTCATTGATCGACGCGCAGAATGAAAACAAAGCAACAAGCTTGTCGTTGTCTTGTGAAGGTTAAGTCACATATTTTCTTCCTCCTTAAAAAAGATTAGATTACTCGCCGCTGTTGTCAATCAAGGCCCTCAAGGCATCACAATAATTACTATTGACGCATTTCCATTAAATCAAGGAGCTTACTAGTTGTTTTGGAAACTAAGGGGTCAGGAACATAGATGCTGTTGTCAATTTGTTAAGCTTCGTACCGACCGACGTGGCCCATTGTTAGTTCTGAAATGGCGGTGAAGGATCCTAAGAAGGGGCATCATTATTTCTTAAGCAGAGAAACACTTCAATGCCACATCATTTCACAAAAGAAAACACTCATTTACCATTCATCAGAGGCTTTAATCCACAGCGAATAACTATTGAAATCAGATACATATCATTGAGGAGCAGGCAGGGTGTTGAGACGCACAGGGGTTAGAACCCAGAAGCTTTCACCTGGGAGTCAAACACCCCTGACTCCTTCTAACCGGACCACCCAGCCCACTTTGTCTTTGCTCACGAAGAAACAATGTACCAAGCATGCTCTGTACCCCACTGTATGCTTACTGTGTGGGTGTGAGAGCAGCGTCAGACTCAAGCGTATCTCCTCTCCTCAGCTCCAAGTCTCTGTCCAGTTCATCATCTCGTTCCTCCTTGAAGGAAGGCGAAGATGGACAGCAGCGTGGCAAGAGGAGCCTGAGTCACACGTCAGCAGTGGCAGCAGCCTACATCTCCTACCTCAACAAACTGTTTGGACAGGTTAGTTGTTCTACCTCAACAAACTGTTTGGATAGGTTAGTTGTATACCTCAACAAACTGTTTGGACAGGTTAGTTGTTCTACCTCAACAAACTGTTTACAGGTTAGTTGTCCTACCTAAACAAGCAAACTTGCTTCCATCCAACCATCAATGCATCCATCCATCCATTCATCTGACTGTCCATCCATCCTTCTACAGTGTTTCTCCTACATGCATCCACTTTTTTATTAGAAATGATGTTGTCGCCCGACATTAGTTTTATTTGGAAACTGTGGTGCATATATATCATAGGTGCCCCTACTGCACCTCCCTCAATTGTTACATTGTCATTATTGTCATTGTCAATACTATGGAAAATACTTACAGCAAAATAGTGTTCTGCTATAGAAGAATAAAAAATGCATGATGATACTGTAGGTGGCATTAGCTGATGTGAATATGAATGGCTTCGGACTAAATTTAGGAAACATAAAGAAAATAATTAACACAAAAAGTTACTTTATAATGGAAAGTAGCAATATTTGATTGTGTAGAACAACAGTATTATGAAACCCAAACGATACAACGCTACAAATTGCAGACTGAAAACTGTATTTGTGCTAATTACAAATTAACGCCAAAATAATCTGGCTGGCACACATACTGCGCTCACATCCTATTTATTCGTAATTATATATTGTTATACTAGACAAATCTGCAAGCTCATGTTTTATTTGTTTTGGCATTTGCGTCTGGACCCCCTCCCGTTCAGACAGATTTCCAGCAGACCTGGCCTTGATCAGGCCAATTTTCATAAACAACCAAGATGGCTGACGCCAATGTGTCATAGGTTCCATTGCTCTGATTGGTTGTAGATCTATCCAATTCTGTCCAGAGGCATTTTGGTCTGCGCCCGTTGATAATGCCCCTTGGGATTCTATAATAAACCCAGAGGTTCCAGAGTATTACGTATTTGCAAATTGGTCTGGCGTTGCAGGCTTTTGTTATACCATTGAATGAGACCATATCTGTTAGAATGCACCAGAGCCCTACTGGAATCAGTGATCACACGAAAACCTCTCTGTGGCCGCGCACATCAGCACGGTGCACCCACCCCAACATAGTGCACCTCACACACACCTCAGCATCGCTGCTGGAAACACTGTTCTATATATAATCCATCCATCCGTCTATCTATCCATCCATCCATTTTCTTTGCCCACTATTCTCTGGTCTGGGTCTCGTGGGGCTAATGGCCGGCAGGCAGAGAGAGAGAGCTGAAATGGGATCCAGTCCAGCACAAGGTCATCAATACAACTCTGTTGATTCATGTGGTGTACACAGACACCTCTCTCTCTCGCCCTCCTGGTTCACGCCTGTGGAATCTTCCCTGGCCTACTTTCCGTGAAGCAGTGACATGCTGATAGACAGGATAACTAGAAGGAAGGGTTTATCTGCTGCAACATGGGGAAGAGCCAAGGAGGGGTGGGAGGGAGGGATAGACGCTTATCGACACTGTGGTGATGATGGAGTTACATGTCTGATTTATGGGTGGATGTAGAGGAACAAAAGCATGACTAAGCCCAAGCATTGGGACGTAACAAAGGACGGCAATGCAAGCAGGCATATGTCATCGTTACCCAGCTATTTAAATAGAGAGATGGAGTGATCTTAGAGAAAACTTCAGCGCTAATAGATAAGCGAGTGATGCTGAGAATAAATTTTAAGCAGTTGGCCCGAAGGTTAATGAATAGTTAAAAGTCCAAACTGTCCTCCACTTTTTCAGCCTTGGTCTACAGAAGTAGTTTTCAAAGTATTATCTTGTCAATATGGCATCTGACAAGCGTGGTTTATATATTAGGAAATAAATAACACACAATTGGGGCAAATCATAAAAGTGGTTTGAAAACAATTTCTCAAGAAGACACGTCGATAAATGGCTGAAAACCATGAACATTTTCGCTCTGACGGATGCAAAAATAATAACGGATATCTTCTCTGTACAACGTCAGCAAGCTTGATACGCAGAAGGAAAAATAAACTCTGCAAATACAAGGTCATCACTATTAGTTCAGCGCGTTACAAAAGCAATACACGCGGTGCCACCGTATCAGGTGCAACGAGCAGGCCCATCAAATATCGTGCAGCTGAGACATCAGCAAATGCAGCGAATAAATGAAGTCTATTCCAACTCTGTGATAAACTCCCAAACGCTGCAGTGTGCAATATTCTCCCCCCTGAAGATAACGCCAGAGGAGACGGTATTTCTGCATATACGACAGAAACCGTTAACGTTTTTTATTCTCTAGGGCTCACAGAAAAGAAGGAACCTATAGAGGGAGGCGTTCATGAGTATATTTAAAGCCAGTGACACGTATACGAATAAAGGGTCCACTCACTAGGTTCACCAGCGAGCATGCCCGGCGTGCTTCAGAAGGTTGTTGAAGTGGAAGTGTGGTCTTCCACCCCTTCTGTCGGTGACCTTCGCGTTAGCCCCCTGGCGTATGCTACATAGGAAAGGGAGTAAATGCTCAAATGAATGCCTTAAGCGTTTATCTATCCCACACAGCCTCTCTCTTTTCTACGCCGGGGGCTGCTCTATAAGAACCCCCCCCCCCCCCCCCCCCCCCCCCCCCCACACACACACACACACACACACACACACACACACACACACACACACACACACACAAACATAATCAAACAAACACACCCAGGGCACTGGACTCCCTCACCTCCAGGCGCTGTGTTGGACACTTCGATCTGCCAAGGCCGCTGGGCCGCGGCCGCCCCAGCGCTGCGGAGCTACATGTGAGTGTGTCTGGGAGTGTGTGAGTGCTCTGAGGCGCCTGCCTAGCCCTCTGTGTGTCTCTTTTGTCTTTCTGCCTGCCTGCCTGTTTCTTTTTTCAGTCTGTCTGCCTGCCTGTCTGTCTCTTTTGTTAGTCTGTATGCATGCTTGTCTGTCCGGCTCCATCTTTGGTCTGCCTCTAGTAGTATTAATACTTCCCTCTCTGGTTGTATTACTACTCTCCCCTAGTATTATTTATAGTCTTCTCTCTAGTAGTATTAATACTCCCCCTTCTAGTAGCATTAACACTCTCCTCTATTGTTTTCACCCCTGACAGTATTAATACTCTCCTCTAGTAATATTAATACTCTCCTCTAACAGTATTAATACTATTAAACCCCCCCCCCCCCCCCCCCCCACCCTTAAGCGCTGCTTACTGTCATCTCCCATTAGAGTCAGGAGGAGCCAGAGTCAGATCCACTAGAGAGGAACCAGCAGCATTAAGGACGGACCAATACAGTTCATGTCCACTACGACAGCAGCAGCCCTCGGGGTTCTGTTTGATGCTTTGGATAAAAACGTCTGCTAAATGACCAAACGTGAACCTAATCAACAACCAGGGAGAGATATAAAATCGATTGGATCTTAATTTAAATCTTAATGTGGATTGTGGATAAACTGCATGAATGAAAGTAATAGCATGGTGATTTCCTCCTCATGTATGACTGTGTTTCATCGATGTGTTTCAGACTGTGCGGTGCGCACGAGCGTGTCTATTTGTGTGTAGCAGCAGCAGCAGCAGCAGCATCTCCTCCTCCTCCTCCTGCTCCTCCCTGCGTCCATGCACCCATGCGTCACGCCTTCCAAAGCACTCGTCTGCTTTGCGGCGGCGCATGTGAAAGCGCAGCACAATGGAATTAACCGTTAATGGACACATTGACTGAGTATTTGAGACTCGCCAACGGAATGATGCAGTTTACTCCTCTCTGGATGAGAGAGAGAGAGGGAGGGAGGGGAGGAAGAGAAAAAATAATAATGGGTTGACCTTGACATCCCACAATGCCCTTGTTATCTGGTGCTGCCTTCTCCTCTGGAGGGTATACACCACCGGTGGCCTGCTCTTATACCTCTCCTTTAGGCCCATGAGATGTACAAATATTCTGGACCACAGGACCTAAAAACGCTAAAGATTTCCATCATAAATCATTAATGGCTGGGGTGTTTTGGGCGCAGCACCTGTGTGTGCATTGAGTTGATACGGTGTAAAGTGCGTGACAATGAGGGTGCTTTGTGTTTGGGCCTGGTATCTAAGTGTCACCACAGTGTTGAATGTCACTGAATTCATGAGGTGCATACATGCAAGTTGTGTTATTCCCGAGAGCCACTGTTGAGCTTAACATACTCTATACTTCCGCTGGAGAGAGCTATGTGTGTATGTACGCTAACACAATGAATACCAAGCTCTTAGCTTGTGTTAGCTTTGTGTCTGCCTACGTTAGCGTCAATGTAGAGCCAGTTGGCGCCATTTTCCATGGAGGAAATCAACTGTTACTACACAGTCATTTTAATATTTCAAAAGGTGCTTCTTTTTTTACCAACTCGTGCTGTACTGTGATAAGGATGACTCAATAATTCTTATCTTAAAGAGCCAGTGAACCCAAAACCTTTTTTTAACGTTAACCTGTTTAAACGTAGTATTTGTCTTATATGTTCATCAACATAGTAATATATGCCATTTTATCACTGTTACTGAAATAAGTCCTCGATTTAGAGAAGAAAGGGGTAAAATCCCATGTTTCTCCCCAAAACACCATGTGAACGTTCCACTCTGCTGTGACCGCAGGTGGCATTCTTTTCGTGACATCAGACTACCTTATCTGAGGTAGTCTGACGTCACGACCAAGAGGCACCAGCGGCGCGGTTTGTGTGGACAGAGAACCGAGGGGACGATAAAGTTGGGCTTTTCGGACACTTATTGTATAACGCCACGGTATGTGTGGATGGTGAAGCTCCATCTGAGCAGCGATATATTTAATACCCACGTCCGAGGGTTAGGCTTCCCGGACACATAAGAGTATAATGCTACGGTGTGTGCCGCATTTCATATACAACATCGCTTATTATAATGCTCATAACAGTTACACAATGACGGTACGAAAAAGTATCATAAAGTTGACGTGGGCCGTTACCATGGGGATAACACGCCCCCCTCTTTCCTCTAACTCTCTCTCACATTTCTTTTTTTTAATCACATTGTGTCCGAATTCCAGCTGAAACAGTGGGGCTCACTGGCTCTTTAAGGATATTAAACGAACACCATGTCTCCTTCTCCCTCTACAACCAAACCTGCTGCCTCCTGAATATGTTAACAAGTTCAAGGTCTTGGTGACGCTAAATAGACGTGTGTGTGTGTGTGTGTGTGTGTGTGAAGTGAAGCCTGTGAAATCCCATTAGCAATGCCGGTCAGCATGCAGATATGTTGACAGGATATGCGTGTCCTGATAATGCTAACAGCTGAGGAGGGATTTTCTCAGGAGGGTAATAGGCATTAATGGTGGTACGCTGTCGCATCCCTCAGACACTCTCCTCTTGAATCTGCTCCTCCTGTCTCTCTCCCTGCTCTCTCGTGCTTAACGTCACTCTCCCCTCTCTCTCGTGTTCAATCTCTCTCGCCCCGCTCTCGTCCAATGTCTCTCTCCCCTTTCCCCCTTCCACTCTCTCTCCCAGTCTCTTTTCAATGTCTCTCTCCCCTCGCACTCCATCTCTTTCGTCCAATGTCTCTCTCTCTCCTCTCTCTCTCTCACGACCAATGTCCCTCGTCCCTTGCTCTACCGTACAATGGCTCTCTCACTCCTGTTCAACATATCCATGTCCGCTCTCTGGTCTAATCAAACTATATCTCTCAACCAATGTCTCTCCCCCCTCACTCTCTCTCTCTCTATCACTCATCCAAAGTCTCTCCCCCTTCACCCTCTCTCTCTCACTCATCTAAATTCTCTCTCCCCTCACTCTCTCTTCAGGTCTTTCATCCAATTTCTCTCTTCCCTCACTCTCCATTGCTCACTTTTGTCCAATTTGTTTCTCCCTTCACACATCCTCCCGTTCTCATCCAATGTCTCTCGCCTCTCTCTCTTTCTGTCACCTCCCCCTGTGCCATCACTAGGATAGAGACCTGATGCCCCAGGAGTTGGATGGTAAGTGAAGTCTGTGTTCGCATCATTACGCATAAGACATTTGTGTGTGTGTGTGTGTGTGTGTGTTTGTGTGTGATCCTCTGAGTGTCTTTACTTTCATACCTCATGAAACCTGGCTTCCGTTGTGACTCATAACATCGTATTCCCTGAGTGTGTGTGTGTGTGGGGTGGGGGAGTGGGGGGGGTTGTTAAAATACACGACTTCAGACCAACCTCGAGGACTTCATCAAAACCATTACCTCCCGACGCTCACAAAAACATAGAGAACTTTCTTCCAGAGTGCCAGTGGGGCGGGGGGGGGGGGGGGGGGGGGGGGGGGGTGCATCTATTACGGCCTGGGCGGGCAGAGCGTTAAGGACAATTCTTCACGTTTAATGTTGTTGTCGTAATTGCTTTCATGGTGTGTGTGTATGGTGTGTGTGTGTGTATGCCTAGATGTGTGTGTGTGTGTGTGTGTGTGTGTGTGTGTGTGTGTGTGTGTGTAGACGTAGATGTTTCGGAGAAAGCTTACAACGTCGTCTTCCTGCCTCTGGTTCAGAGCTGCAGGAGGCCTTCAAAGAGTTTGACTACGACGCAGACGGCTTCATCCACTACAAGGACATCGCAGACTGCATGAGGACCATGGGCTACATGCCCACGGAGATGGAGATCATCGAGATCATCCAGCAGATCAAGATGAAGTGTGAGTCTGTGTCCATGGGAGTCTACACCAGTATGTGTGTGTGCAGGAGTGTGTGTGTTGTTGGTTTGACGTGCATGTACTAATGCATGTGTCTGTGGTCCATGGCCATTTGCATATGATTGATGAAGTCCTTGAGAGAGAGCAAGAGAGAGCGAGCGATAGAGAGAGGGTGTGTGTCCATGTTTACATGTGTGTTACTGTGTCTATGTAGAACGGATGTTTGTCTTTGAAGTTTGGGACATCTGTGACGGATTAGCCCAACTAATTAATGGCCCTAATAGAGCAGGTGCAGACCCAGGTGTAAATTGATTATTCTCCCTCTTCCTCTCCTTGTTTGTCATCTCCTCTTCTCTCCAGTCCTTCTCCTCCTCCTCCATTCCCCTCATCTCCTCCTCCCTTCTCTCCACTCCTCCTCTCCTTCCGCCTTGCCTCCTCCCTTTTCCCCTCTTCTCCAGTCCTCCCCTTCCTAGCCTCATCTGCTTTCCTCACCACTTCTCCTTTCCTCCGCCCTCTTCTCCACGCCTCCTCCTGTCCCATCATCTCCTCCGCCCTCTTTCCCTCATCTCCTCCCCCCTCTTCACTCAGCTCTTCTCCATCCTTCATTTCCTTTCAGCCCCTTTTTCACAGCTGTTTGCTTGACAGTAACTTCGTGTGTGTGTGTGTGTGTGTGTGTGTGTGTGTGTGTGTGTGTGTGTGTGTGTGTGTGTGTGTGTGTGTGTGTGTGTGTGTGTGTGTGCATGCATACCGACAGGGGGTGGTCATGTGGACTTTGATGACTTCTGTGAGCTCATGGGTCCCAGGATGCTGGCAGAGACGGCCCACATGGTGGGATTGAAGGAGCTGCGCTGTGCCTTTAAACAGGTGAGAGACAGCCAGGTGAAAGGAGAGACACAGAGAGTGGACTAAAGTTGAAAGAGGAGAGGAGGAGAGAGATTCAGGTGAGAGAGTGAGTCCGGTAAGATGAGAGTTCTTCAGGTGAGAGAGGAGAGAGGGAATCGGATGAGAGTCAGGGCAGATGGAACTGTGATCTTTTCCCAAGAACTAGTACACCAATACAAAATTCCCCTTAAAAATGTATGAATAGATACAAATGAGAATAGTGATTCTATACTTTCCACTATGGCATTAGTTCTCAAAACAACCATATTGTTAAATAATCCATGAACAGTCAGGACATTTGTGCTGTCAGCCTTGTTCAACCCATTGTCCATTCTGCTGCATTGCAAAATTGTGACCATTTTGTAATACTTTGATATCTTATTACCACAGTTGATATGAAATAACACTGCATTATCACAATGCAGCATAATGAATTGGATTGTGACCCACATATTGTCATTGCATCATACCGCCAGATTCTTGCTCTATAAATGTACCTCAGTGGGCTGTAGCACCCTCTTGCTGCCATCGTTAAAAGTGTCACATCCCTGGTCTCCATCAAAACAAACGTATTTACATTTCACATGTATATCTAGCAGACGTTTAGAGGAAGGGTGCTGAAAGGATCAAAAGGGAAACAGTAGTGTGTAATTCATCGTAATCATTATTCATTAATTCTCTTTTCGTCTTCATACAAAGCTGTGACTTTGTCACAAGGGGGTTGTCTTTGATAATTATGGTTTACATATAGCTGATGTTTATGCAGGAAAAACGTAAGATGTTTCAGAACAGAAAAAAATGGGGGAATTGTTTCAAGCTGCATTCATTGAAATATGTTCGATTCTATTTCGGATTTTCCACAGCTCGTAAGAGTAAATTAAAAACAACCTTCATCAAAATACTCACATTCCAAGATACATTGACTCAATACAATTTCAAGACACCAATTTCAAGCTCTTACAGATAATTATATATTTCACCCCATGTGGTATTTTCACTCTCCCCCAGAGATCGTGAAGTGCAGTAGTTTGACTTGAAAGAGCTTGGCTAACCACAGTAAATTATATTACATTACATTTATTTAGCTGAAGCGTTTTTCCAAAGCAACTTACAATTAGTGCATTCAACAATGAAACTATAACCCAAAAAGTTAAATTTGAGTAGATACAATTCATCAAGAAAACAAACTGCTTTAAGCGCTACAATATCCAAACAACAGATTGAGAGCAGATTGTATTATTTTTTGTGGGCCAAGATGAAGTCTGAACAGACGGGTTTTCTCGTACAGTTTATACAGCTTTTACTCTGCCATCACAAAGGCTTCCAAATCACTGCTTTATGGGGTTTGGAAAGCATGATTTCTGAACTCAAAGCGTCTTTTCTTCCATCTCGCCTTCAAAATGTTAACCCTATTCTAATCCTAACACAACTGTAGTTATCCTTCATTTCTTTTTTTGGTCCGTTTCCTCGCATACGAGCCTGAACTTTCATATTAGGTAAATTATTTACTACTAATCCTTAGTCTCTTTCCTTGTGTCTTTCCCTCCATCTCTCCAAATTGACGACGTTTGCTGCACGATCCACCAACTCACATCAAAACAAACACAACTAACTCACACGCACCCCCCCCCCCCCCCCCCCCCCCCCCGGTGCTGAACGCGGGCCTCGGTAGTTTGACAGCAACAGCGACGGGAAGATCACCCCGGAGGAGCTGAAGGAAGCGATGAAGGGCCTCCTGGGGGAGAAACTGAAGAAGGGGGAGCTGGAGGAGATCCTGGGGGACATCGATCTCAACAAGGACGGTAACATCGACTTCGACGGTGAGTCCATCCCCTGGGGGAGAGGGGTTAGGCGTCATGCAAGGGGTGGCGGTGGAAATCTGGTTAAATGAGGTCAATTATATACAATCTATAACCTAACTGATCTGAATCCAAGTATGACATAAGATATGGAGGTTCTTCCTTAGGAAAGGAAAGTGAATCCTTAGGAAAGAGGTTTATTTTGTGCCTTGAATGTGGCAGAGTTTGAAGGTCATGGTCCCTCCCTGCAGTTTATTTTTTAACGAATCCCAGAGGGCCCTTTAGGAAAAGACGTGTGGCATCCATTAGGGTTGGGGAGCATGAGGTCATCCAACCTGTACCTCTGAATTAGATTCCGGAAACAATTTTCAATTTAACTCAATATTGTTTTATCACTAAAGCTGTGGAGCATTCGGAGCACACGAACACGACCTGTTCCTCAATGCTGAAATCTCAAGCAAACAGCGGCTGGGCAGTTGGGAATAGAAACGACCGAAATAGAAGTCTACAAAAAGGGAATTCAGAATAAAAGCGCAGAAAGAGAGCTCCGCTACGGAAAAGGAGTGAGGGGACCAGGAGCTGAATGAGAAGTGAAGGAGAAACTAATGAAGGAAATGGGGGATGGGTGGGGAGCAAGGTAACAATGAGGAAGACAAAGTCAGACATATTGGAAAAGGCCTGGTCCAGCTGAATCAGTAGTACATTATGCAGATCAATGTTCCAGCTGCATTTAATGTATGCATGCACACACATAGTCACCCACACACAGTCACACACAAGTAAACAACACATCACCACAATGGCTATAGGATGACACACACATACAGTTCCACACACACACAATCACACACACACACACACACACACACACACACACACACACACACACGTAAACAACACATCATAACAATAGCTATAGGATGACATACACAGACACACACATAAGTAAACAACACATCAAAACAATGGGTATAGGATGACACAAGAGCCACCCCACCCCCGCCCCACACACACACACAGCTGTCAGTTCACAACGTATTTATGTATGTGGACTGACCCATTAAACACCCCACTTTCCTTTGCCTACCCGCGTATCGATCGAATCAATTACAATTACTGGAGCCTTTGCCAATAGGCACGTCATTGTCAGAAGGCATCAATAGGCAGGCACTTGACACCCTCCTCCACGCTCCCTCCACCCGGCCCAGCCTACATTATTAGACCGCGCCATGGGCAACTGGACCCATGGGCCTACTGGAGGTCTTTACAAGACAAGGCATGCGTGGTTTCATGGACTTCTTAATCACGACATCTCCCCTGATGGGCTGTCTGTCTGTCTGTCTGTCTGTCTAGTGACAGACGGCTGGACGTGCACCGTGGATGCCTCCCCAGTATTATTTAATTCACTTCTTCATTCCAATAGTTAACGCTAACACTTACACTGGGAGACAAACAGCCTTACCTCTAGAAGTTCTAAGGATAGGTCTAATTAAAATTATTTTAATTGCCATTCTGAAATGTTGCGTCAAGGGTTTTTGTGAGTAACAATATGTTTGACCGGTGCTACAGAAATAAAATGTCTTTCTGCGGACCACAGAAATGTAGCTTTTGAACTTTTTAATTCTATTTTGAACAACAGTGAAAGCGTAGGCCTACTGCACAAAGATACTAAAACGATTACAGAGTCAACAGCACAAAGATAAGAAAATATGATGAGTCACAGCAGCAGCTGTAGGCTACGATGCAGATGAACCAGGTGGAAGAAAATGCTCATGGTTCAAATATGACAAGGTAAAGAGGATGTTTATATCATCATCATCTGACACTACCTAAAAACAGGAGGAAACCATGTGCGCGTTCAGTGATGTCACTGGAGGTCGGCAACTAGAAAAGCACACCAACCCAACCCTTATTCTTTTTTTTTTTAAAGTACTTTCTTTGAAAACAGCGATACATCGGAGTAGTCAATCCTTTTGGTTGAGCCTTGGCTCCAGGTTAAGAAACATCTAAAAAACGATCCGTTTCTGTAGGCCTATCTGATGCATTGCTAAAGAGAGCATCCTCAGGAGAAATCCCTGGCGAGTTTCGTGCCACTGGATTAGGCCTTGAATTTACTGACGGTCCGTTGAGCCGATCAATGGCGTCGTCCCCGAAGATCTACCGGGACATTATTTCACTTGAGTCGAAGGAAGAAGGCATGGATTTGAGACTTAACCGGCCCGCAGCTACCTATACTTACTGTCTTCAGGTGATTGAAAACACCGTTAATGGCTCGCCTTGATTGACAGCAGATTGTTGGGGGAAAGTGAGAACAGCACCTCGTTCGAACAGACGCTGAACATGCCAGAGTATCCATCACAATTAGTAGCCTATACAAGGCCTGTCTATGTAGCACTTTGTTGAGTAGAAGCAAGTCAAGACACACAAACACTCATTTATAGTTTGTCAAGTTGTGGGCTAGAAGGAAGGGCATGCATATCCGAACAAAACGGCCAACAGTTTTTTTTTATGTTGAATGTAAAGGATTATGTGCTTTGCTTAAAGAACAAAAACAATTGTGACTTTTCACCTTTACTGCATGTTTGTGGCAAAGTTGAGCCGTTTCCCGTCTTTTTATTTTATTTCTATAGGCCTACTTTAAAACATCTAAATGACACGCCATTGAATGACAATGCATAATCGAACAAGCATGAGTAACTTACCCTATGCACTCCCCTACTCACCTGTTTCTGTAGAACTGAAATTTCATCAAAACAAACGAAACCTAGACTAGAAGACGTTAACCCCCAAAAGGGAAAAGTTCTGGGAAAAACCGCATAAAGGGACATAAACAAGGGGGTGCATTTGCCAAGATGTTTTCGACCCTGGATCCCTGCCACGCCCATCGGAGATAAATATTTGCTCTAAAAGAAAACTACCTTCCTTTATAAGCAATTTTGAGCAAGTCAATTAAATGTTGAAATACATTTGCATTTTTTTTGGCAGACTGGCCAATCGATTGCAGCCTATAAGTTGGCAGTACATTGTGTAACTGGGTTTATTATATTATGCATTGTAAACCATTGTTACTAGGCCAAACAGAGTTACGAATAGGTTGTCTATTTTTCTGTTATTATTATTGAGGTATGCTGTTAATTCTGCGCAACCCCTATCTCTTTCTCCTGCAGAATTTGTCATGATGTTGTCTGCTGGTTAAACAGAGGAACGCAAGACTACAACGCATTGGAAGAACACAAGTTAATTAATGCAACATTAGCAGTTTTTCCATTTGTGATGCAGCAGTGTTAAGGTCTATATATTTTTGCACTACTGTTGGCTACAAATTATTACTGTATAAATTGAGCAACATAATTGCTGTAACATTGAACATGGCGGGGCATCAAGGAATCGTAATGCGCTACTTTAGCGCCCCTCTGTGGCTGCAGAATGAACTGCTATCTCTTATTACTGTATATAAACAACAACTATAATACGTGCGTTGAAAATGAAGTGTATTTATTATTGGACAAATAGCTTAGAACTTAGAATTAGTGTTAAAATGGTAATGCTTTTGTAAAGCATTTTCAATTTGCCTCCTTTAGGTCTTAAATAACTACCATCAAGTCCAAAGTCACTTTCGTGTTTTGACTGTGAGGCAGATCAGCACTACTTTTCCGTATGCCACTGTATGAATGTGTGATTCAACATAATTATTGTAGTCAACATTACCAACAAAGATTGCTGAATCTTTGGGAGTGGACACACGTGAGATAAATAAAATACAACAATAGCAACACTCAACTCCAATATCCACACTGAAAAAAGAAGTAGTCACGCTCAACAACTAGCATAGATAAACAGGCCTAGGCTACCAATATAATTTAAAGAATGACATTTGGAAGCAGGGGATGAACTGGAAGAAACAACAGCTGTATAATTTGAGGCTGATTGTTTCTGTATTGGATTTAAAGTGGGAAACTAAATGTGCATATTTTTTCCACATTATTGGAAAAGAAATTATATGAATTAATAAATAAAAGGCTTCATGTCCTCGTTTCATTCAAGCATTACTCCGCTACTCTCGTCACTTTCAACACATGCAAGACAAGACAAAAGGGTGCAGTGTAAATAAAAAAGTGGAAAAGAATAGTGCGACTTAACATTTAAAAATAACCATGTATGGACTTTCTTTAAGCTTTCTTTATACACTAATGATTTTCACGTCACAAAACATCACTCTTACTAAATCCATTTTCCTTTTTCGTATCGTCAACCCTTCAGAGTGGATCCAAACACTTCCTGTCACCAGAACGTAATTTCCAACCTCCAAAACACTTGTCCATGTAACCTGCGTGATCATTGGTGTACAATTCAATATAAAGCACTCTCTGGCCGTGTAATTGGTTCAAATCGACAAAGGAGGAGGAAGGCAACGTTGCAAGGACAGCCCAGGTTAAATCAACACACGCGTTGTCTCGTGGTGGTGATGGTATCCCTGAGGTTTCTCTGCCCTCACTCCAGGTTTGTTGTTATTGTTCAGTCTGGTGTCTTGTCACATTGACAGAGCAACATCAGCAATGGTTTAGTCTTTTAAATAAGTTCCAATGGTACTTTCCCCACCATTAACACAAAAGTTCACATTCTGCGTCGGAAGCCAGCGTACGAGTATTCAAATCAACAGGAAGCATGTTGCTCGTGCATAGCAGCAAAAACAAACTAACTCATTTGGCAACTGGTAGAGAAGTAGGTTTGATGGATGTCCCTTGGGAAGAAAGTGGACGAGGATAGGAGAGGGAATAGAGAATGAAAAGAGGAGGAGATGGAGAGGAGGAGATGGAGAATGAGAGGAGAAGATGGAGAATGAGGAGGGGAGGAGATGGAGAATAAGGAGAGGAGAGGAGAGGAGAGGAGGAGAAGATGGAGAATGAAGAGGAGGAGGAAAGAAGATGAAGGAGGAGGAGGAGAAGAACGAGGAAATGAGAGGAGCAGGACGAGAAGAAAATGAGGAGGAGACAAGGATGAGCTGGAGCATACGAGAAGAAGAAGAGGAGTAGAGGAAGGGGAGTGGAGAAGAGGAGTATCTTGGAAAGTAAAAGGAGGAGGAAGTGGAGGAGAAGGAGCGTCTCCCTCTAGTTGTCGGGAACGCTGTGCAGGTAGGTGAGGATGTGCTGGATCTTCAGCAGGCGTTCTCGGAGGCTGGTCATGGCCAGGACCGAGAGCTGGTGGCGTGGGTCGATGGGGAGCACAGCGAGGAGCCACCAGCAACAGGCGGGGCCGTTGGGGGTCGCCTGGAGGAGGAGGGTTAAGAGTCGGTATACGAGAGCTACACAAAAGCCCATTTGTGATGTTTTCTTTTATGCAATAACTAGCCAAAGTAATGACACGGACGTTATTGACGACTGCGTTTTGAGGCCTTATCTTAAAGACTGAGACTGTAGATTAGACAGAGAAACACTGCGCTTCAGTGGAGCTAACGGCTTACTTATGATTCAGCTTCTAGTGCTTGAGTTTACTTGTTTGACGTGCTGGTTCGTGTGAGTGTCCGTGCCTGGCTTAAGTATGTTGTGTCTACCTATGACTGCGTGCGTGCATGTGTATGTGTGTCTTCTGATGCAATAAGCCACAGACGGATTAGCCAGGGAAAGGAGGACCAATAATATTCTTCAACTGGGCCGACCTCAAGAGACTGCCCCCCCGCCCCCGTCAGCTCTAAGCTCTTTAATTAAAGACCAGGGCGGGGTCACAACCACACCACTGCTCTTCAGGAATGGAGGGTTAACCCCCCCCTGACCCCGTTTGTCCAAAATCATTCAAATTCTTCTTTCACACTCGTTATTCTGAAAGTTCAGATCACAACAGCGGGGAATTTGCAGCAACTTTACATACTCAAACTTCATACATCTACCTATATTTAAAGAAGGTACTGACACACTTTGAGTCCCATTCTAGAACACTGTCCTCACCTTTCCCATATCTTAACTGAATGATAACTGAACAGGGTTAACACACTGCAGAACTAACTAACAGAACCCGGGCCACACACACCGTGGGATAGAGGTGGGGGGTGATTCAGGGGTGAACCGTACCTGGATGTCAGCCTCGCGGGCGGGCATGGGTCCAAAGTGCTGGAGGATCTGGTTGTGGAAGCGCACCTTCAGGTTCTGGAACCACCTGACCGCC
This sequence comes from Lota lota, assembly GCA_026745465.1. Taxonomy (NCBI): domain Eukaryota; kingdom Metazoa; phylum Chordata; class Actinopteri; order Gadiformes; family Lotidae; genus Lota; species Lota lota. Next base: position 1,343,919 of record JACYXH010000810.1, on the reverse strand, counting down.
TGGTTGTACACGCTGTCGTGGAGCTGCTGAAGCCGGGCCTGCTCCTCACCTTCCTCTACCTGGCAGTGGAACACCTGTTAGCTCCGCCCATCCACGTACCCCCTCCGACTCATATAGCTGCTCCCATCAACAAAGCCCTTCCCACTCGCAGAGCCCCTCCCACTCATAGAGCTGCTCTCCTCCACAGAGCCCCTTGCACTCATAAAGCTCCTCCCACTCATAGAGCACCTCTCATTCATATAACTCCTCCCATTCATATAGCTCCTCCCGCTCATAGAGCCCCTTCCATCCACATGACATTGAGCCCCTTCCATCAACAGAGCCCCGCCCACTCATATAGCTGCTCCCATCAACAGAGCCCCTCCCACCCAGGCTTACCCGGGTGTCCTCCAGGTGCTCGATGTCAGCGATGCTGTACCCATCCCGCATCCCCCGGGACAATACCCGGAAACGCTTCACCCCAATGGTGTCCACCACGGAGCGGCCGTCGGGCAGGAAGTGGACGCTCCGGATGATCAGCATGCAGCCGTAGTCCACGAACCTGGAGGGGGAACATGGTTGTTACACTTAAAGCTTAAAAGCTGCTGTAGTTCTGTTGTTACACCGGGGGAATACTTAAAGCTGCTGTAAGTCACATTGTTACTACTTAAAGCTGCTGTAGGTCACATTGGGTCAAACCGGGGGGAATCCTTAAAAACGTTCATTTGTTAGCTAATATTATCACTTTGAAAACATGATATTAACTAACACTTTAGAATAGAGTTATTTGGTGTATTACGTACTTTTGCCTGGGCACATAAAGAACACTACTTGCATGTGAGGAAGTATGTTGAAATGATCTCTAACGTTAGTTGACCACCTTACATCCAAGTCACACATGTCCCTCTTATACAACCATTAGACTTCATTAGACCGTGTAAGCTCTAACGTAGATTTAACTTACGTTTAACTAGATTTCCTTTTGACTGGCATCAATTGCTCATGCTTTTGGCTGTAGGCTGTAGAAACTAAACTACAGAATATGATTGACCGGCCCTTGCGCAACATGTAACCTAGTCCATCCAGTCCTTGCCAGTGTCCCATTCTGCCATAAACCAGATGCCCTTGACACCGCCAAAGTGACTAGGACTATTTACCAGAACAGGAAACATGAGCAGAGGTACAGCGTGTTCCTCATCCACCAGAGTAAATAAATGCATAAAAAGGAACACCAGCAGGTCAATGTATCCCCTGAATAGGAACACAGTCTCTTCATCAGAACACTGGGAAGAGGTGAGCAATTCTGAGAAAGAGAAGACTGGGGGTGTAGAGGGCAGGAAGACATCCACCGTGTGTGTGTTTATGTGTGTGTGTGTGTACAGTGAGGGGAAAAAAGTATTTGATCCCCTGCTGATTTTGTATGTTTGCCCACGGACAGACATTATCAGTCTATCATTTTAATGGTAGGTTTATTTGAACAGTGAGAGACAGAATAACAACAAATATATCCAGAAAAATGCATGTCGAAAATGTTATAAATTGATTTGCATTTTAATGAGGGAAATAAATATTTGACCCCCTCTCAATCAGAAAGATTTCTGGCTCCCAGGTGTCTTTTTTACAGGTAACGAGCTGAGATTAGGAGCACACTCTTAAAAGGGAGCGCTCCTAATCTCAGTTTGTTTCCTGTATAAAAGACACCTGTCCACAGAAGCAATCAATCAGATTCCAAACTCTCCACCATGGCTAAGACCAAACAGCTCTCCAAGGATGTCAGGGACAAGACTGTAAACCTACACAAGGCTGGAATGGGCTATAAGACCATCGCCAAGCAGCTTGGTGAGAAGGTAACAACAGTTGGTGCAATTATTCGCAAATGGAAGAAACACAAAATAACTGTCAATCTCCCTCAGCCTAGGGCTCCATGCAAGATCTTACCTCGTGGAGTTGCAATGATCATGAGAACGGTGAGGAATCAGCCAAGAACTACACGGGAGGATCTTGTCAATGATCTCAAGGCAGCTGGGACCATAGTCACCAAGAAAACAATTGGTAACACACTACGCCGTGAAGGACTGAAATCCTGAAGCGCCCGCAAGGTCCCCCTGCTCAAGAAAGCACATATACAGGCCCGTCTGAAGTTTGCCAATGAACATCTGAATGACTCAGAGGAGAACTGGGTGAAAGTGTTGTGATCAGATGAGACCAAAATCTAGCTCTTTGGCATCAACTCAACTCGCCGTGTTTGGAGGAGGAGGAATGCTGCCTATGACCCCAAGAACACCATGCCCACCGTCAAACATGGAGGTGGAAACATTATGCTATGGGGGTGTTTTTCTGCTAAGGGGACAGGACAACTTCACCGCATCAAAGGGATGATGGACGGCGCTATGTACCGTCAAATCTTGGGTGAGAACTTCCTTCCCTCAGCCAGGGCATTGAAAATGGGTAGTGGATGAGTATTCCAGCATGACAATGAGTCAAAACACACGGCCAACGCAACAAAAGAGTGGCTCAAGAAGAAGCACATTAAGGTCCTGGCCTAGCCAGTCTCCAGACCTTAATCCCATAGAAAATCTGTGGAGGGAGCTGAAGGTTCGAGTTGCCAAACGTCAGGCTCGAAACCTTAATGACTTGGAGAAGATCTGCAAAGAGGAGCGGGACAAAATCCCTCCTGAGATGTGTGCAAACCTGGTGGCCAACTACAAGAAACGTCTGACCTCTGTGATTTCCAACAAGGGTTTTGCCACCAAGTACTAAGTCATGTTTTGCAGAGGGGTCAAATACTTATTTCCCTCATTAAAATGTAAATCAATTTATAACATTTTTGACATGCGTTTTTCTGGATATATTTGTTGTTATTCTGTCTCTCGCTGTTCAAATAAACCTACCATTAAAATTATAGACCGATCATGTCTTTGTCAGTGGGCAAACTAAATCAGCAGGGGATCAAATACATTTTTCCCTCACTGTACATATGCACGTGTGTATACATTTGTGTGTGAGAATTGGTGTGTGCATGTCTGTGTGTGAATGTGTGTGTGTGTGTTCACCCTTTGGCGGGGTCGCTGATGCACATGCCAAACTGGCGTGTGCCCGTGTCAATGCAGCGGCGGATCATGAGGCGGTAGCGGGGCTCGAACACGTGCAGCGGACATGGCACCGTGGGGTACGCCATGGTGCACACGAAGATAGGCACGCTCCGGGTCAGGCTGCCACACACACACACACACACACACACACACACACACACACACACACACACACACACACACACACACACACACACACACACACACACACACACACACACACACACACACACACACACACTTTATTAATCTACCGTATATATAATGTTTCAATATAATAATATGCAAAGAATTACAAACAAAGCTAAAATACACATCACATGTCCGATTAGATGACGTCAGATTACATTACATAACATAACATAAAACTGCATTAGCCTCTGACGGAAAATTAGGACGTCACAGTGGCAGAATTACAGGACGGTGATTAAAGGATGTGAAATTATTACAAATATCACGTATTTAACATTTTTATATAACAAAATGCAAAGAATTAGAAATATCGTTAAAATAGCTATTGCTGGATAGTTACGAAAAAAAAGGTAGTAGGAAAAGGTTGAGGAAGAGAGGTTGAGGAGGTCAAAAGCTCAGAAGGTGAGTAGATGGAGGAGATGGAGGAGGTGACTCACTCAGACAGCTCCTGCGTCTCCTCCAGGTGGGTCTTACTCCTCTCAGCGTGCTCCTTCCCCAGCCGCTCCCTGATGAGGTCATCCAGAACCCGGGTCACCATGTACTTCCTGGACACCAGGTACTGGAGGGGGGGAGAGAGAGAGAGAGAGAGAGGGAGTGAGAGAAAGTGGGGAGAAATCTCCAAATCCACAAACAGAGCATATGTATGCCACGTCACCGAGGGTCCTACCTCCTTGAGGCTCTCCTTGCAGAGGGGACACTGGGGCGTGTGGTCCAGGCATCGCTCCAGACAGCTCTTACAGAAGGTGTGTCCGCAGGGGGTGGTGACGGGCTCGTAGAACAACCTGGAGACAAGGGGACCACACGACGGTCATGTGGCTGTAGGAACCATACATACAGATGGATGTACTGCTGAAACACGGCTATAGAAAGCTACATGCTCAAACTAGGGATGACTGTGTCCAACACCCAGCCTTGGGTTGTTGAATGGAAACCAAGAGTGTCATTCTGTTCTCAAATGGAAAACTACCACCCAACGATAGCTAGCCAGCTGGCTAACCTTGGGCATTACTTAAGGGGCTGTAGGTGAGGTTGAACAGCTATTATGTAAGAGTAATTTGCTATAGCATAACCATCCGTCAGCTATTAGTGAGTGAAATGCACCGTGAGAATATCTGTTTCCAGTTGCCTGCCTCTGTATGAACCTATTTAGATTCAAGACCACTCCCGGCTCATTTCTGAGGGGAAGGGACATATTTTAGTTATTTTGTTTCAAATCTTGCCCTCTTTCGCAACTTTAATGATGGAACATCGGAATGTGAAATATATATATTTTTTTGTAAGGACATATTTTTGACTGTCCTCAGCCTATCTCGTTAGTTGCTTTGGATTACCATATCTGTTAAATGATTGTGTCTTCAACCCTCTTTAAGGATTGACCCCAGTGATAAGTTGTGGTTAGGGCTGTCCCTTTATTGACGTGTGTAATGTGTGAGTGGAACATGGCCGAGTGTCCATCTCCACGAGCACTCACCTAATGCAGAGGGCACATTCCAGGTCACTGGGGTGGGGCTGGTCCTGGGGGAGGGATCTCCTGGCTTGGGAACAGGACGCCTGGCCTTGGGGGTCCGCATTCACCTCACCTGCAGCCAGACGGAGGAAAATAAAGATACAAGAACACAGTGTCACCACAGGAGGAAGGCAGCGTCTCAATATGGTTAACGAGACCACTGAAGAACAGTCTTTAGTATTGTTATTTATTCTATTCATTAAAAAAATAATGAACACTGAAAGAACAAGGTTCAGATCCAGAAAATAAGTAATATTGTTATGCAGTGCATTGACAGTCACTAAACCATGCACAAACGACTCATTTTCTATTATCTATCATACAGTGGTGTTAGGTAGACATTTAGTTAAGCTATATAGATGTAAGATATACAAGGAGCAAGTTAGAATATTCACTGACCTCCTTGCAGTAAGTCTGCGTTTTTTTTAATGTTATACAAGTATAGGGTTCTGGGTGGTTCAGTTTAAACAGTACATATATCCTGATTGCCGACCAATATTTAGTTGTAGTTTAGAAGTGAATAAGTATGTTATCTCTGACAAGCAGGTCCCAGGTATTTCAGCTAGATGTTTGTTGTATAAACATCGTCTGAATGCTGACCACTGTCGCCTAGCGGTTCATGGGTGTGCCACTATCAGCCCCGCCCTCACTGACCTCCTTGTCTCTTCTGCTTGCTCACCCCGACGCACTGCACCCCTGGTCCCGCCACAGACAGCTTCCTCTTCAGCAACCCGGCCCTGTCCTGGTCCCCCAGCTGGGGGGCGGACCACACACGCTTCAGCCCCTCCCCTTGGAGGCCGGCGGCGTGACCGCTGAGCGAATTTGCCTGCCTCAGAATGGCCCGATCCACGCTCTCCAATGGCTCGTCCGTCTGGATGAAAGTACGGCGGTGTTAGTAACATCAAGTGAATGGTCTAACTACAAAGCCTGAATCCAACTCTGTCATGGTACAGTGTGGCTTGGTGGTGTGTAAAGTGTCTGCTAAATGACTATATAGTTGACTAAACAGTAAACTGTTGACTAAAGATGCGACTAAACAAATAATAGTTGACCAAATGGATCTCTTACCTTCTCTCCGGGGTTGTGCAGCGAGGCGGCGCGGGTCAGGTGAGGGTGGTCCGGTGGGCCGGTTTGTTCCGGGTCGTTGTGTGTTTCGCGTGATGCAGCATTGGCCAGGGTTTTGCCCCGGAGGTGTGGCGAGGCGTGGCTCTGCGTGGTCGCCCTCAGGCCCTCCTTCACAGTCTCCCCGGCCGTAGAGAGCAGGTCACACAGGATCTGACGAAGAAGAACGGCTCAAACAAGCAGGACATACCTTTGTTTCCCCCAGTGTGTCTCAAAACGGAGACCGGGCGTGATCTAGAAATTCGATAACTTGCGGCGGTCAACGTGAACATTTTCGAGGGGAAATTGATCTAATTTAACACATTCCGGATAGTGTACAGTGGGGCAGGACAGCATAGTGGCTAGGGTGTTTGACTCCAATCCGGGAAGGTACAGGGTTCGATCTCCAGTGTCCGCAGTCAAAATGTATCCTACAGTTAAGGATAAACTAAAAAAAACGGACAAAAAATTAACAATTAAAGAGAAATCAAATTTAATGGTTTGCCGAAAGGCTGTTTACAAAACAAACTTGTCCTGAGGCAAAGGCCTTTTGTCCGCTCTAAGCATTAGACACTCATTGTGTCCCTGCAGGCAACAACAGACTGAATATGCGGGGGCCATGCATAGCCGAGCTAATGTGCTGCTAAGATGACTTGCACGCCATCTAATCATAGGATTGACTTATTGACCAATTTATCCGTTTGTCCAATGTGTTGATACATGTAACTATTTATTTTAACTGACGTTGTTTCCCCACATTAAGATGTTCTCCAGAGGATAAGAATTATCTCACGCTTATCTTTTCTTGATAAGATTGAGAAACACAAAAACATCAACAGCTCGATAAGAAAGCATCAACAACATAGGGTCAGGAGGTAGTTCCTACAATATTTAAATATAATTTTGGCTAAATTTATTCGTCCCAATGATGCATTCATCAACTTGTTTTCTTGAGTGCAAAAATCCTTGAATACATCCCAATCAATAATGATTTAAAAGCATATGCAGTTGCATGGGCTGCAGTTGTCAAACAATGACATTTATTAGCTTTTTTGGAAGTATAAAATAAGGATGTGATTGAAGAGGGAATTCCTACTCTATATCTACTGTTACATCTAAGACCCGCTGCTGCATTTTTTAATCATAGATTTAATGTTTTATATTTCAAATTTGTTTTTAAGTAAACATGAGCTTTTGCCGACTTGATTGGGTAAAGTCACAACACATGAGACCTGCAGCCTTTAAAGTGACTGCGCAACACGGTAATAGGCCTATGCCACGTCACAGGAGGCAAAAAGGTAGACATTTGGCATCATTCAAGTCCATTGCCAGATCAAGCTTATTCATTTAGCATATACAGCTCCTAATGTTCTATTTATGTCAAAATGTTGTTCCTAAAATGCCAATGAAAATTATATGAAAAGCCTAGGCTAAATGTAACTATACAATTATTATATCATAAAATTATCTTGATTATCTTTCATAATATAGTAATAGGTTGCATATAGGGGAGTACTATGTTTTTTATCCTGAAATGCTCCAGTTTTAAAGGAATTTGTGAAAGAAAATGGACAATTGCACCCAATATTCACTGTTAAGAAATGTGATCGGTATGGGCCTTAAAAATCACGATCAGTGCATACCTATCACGAACCCTATGGCTCTGGCCATACACGGCTCTGTCAGTGATTATATACGGTTGGCCAACTAGGCTGAGAGTAGATTATCAAAGTGAAATGTATTTTTACACAAAATATTGAATGCCTGTCATGTCTGGGATACAAAGCTAAGTCTTCATTGGACATGGTCATAAAGCTAGAGTCATTTCCAAGTAAATTACAACATCTTATCACCATAACACCATAATCTACAATCAGAGTAGATAATGAAATGCCAGCAAAGGGAATATGATTCTTTCCAGCTTAATAGTCATTTCTAATTGGCAATGAATGAAAATCTTCTCTAAAATTTGTTGAAGGATAATTATGAAACCCTTCTTTGGCATTGAGTAATACATTATTGTATGGCTCTGCTAACTGAAAAGGTTCCTGAACCCTTTGGCTAGAGGATCCTAGACACCAGTGAAAGGAAAGCGTTATAAATAATTGATTTCAATTAATTTGATGATGATATCATCATAGACGATCATGTTCTGTTATTTCCCCCATCATTTATTAGCTACGGGGCGAATTTCTCCCCTTTCTCTTTCTATTTTTCGGAGAAGTCACAAGGCCTGAATAACTGTCCTGATTCAAGCTAACATCCATACATGCTGATGGAAATCGTGTCTGGCTGATATGCACTGTGGCGAAATTTTAATTTGACTGTAGAGAGTATTCGTAAAAGTCACGCCGAAAGAAGTATACAATTTAGTTTAGCCTTTTTCCATGCTTTACTACAGTATTTGGATAGGTGCTGATGACGATATCTGATCGACTGGGCAGTTCCAATTTAAAACATAGAACACATCATAGCATATGACACAACATATGAATGCTTTTGTCCATGTATTGTAAGATCATTTGAGAATGTACGTTCCAGTGTGACCGTTCTAGTCCACCCGTTCTGATCCCTCACCATTTCTACTTGTCTTCTGGCGCTGATGAAGTCGTCGTCTATCGCCAGGCACTGGAGGAAGACCTGAAGAGACTCGTCCGTCTGTCCCATCGCGTGAAGCACCATGGCCTTCCGGAAGAATCCCTGGGAGGGGGAGAGGAAGAGCCGAGGAATCAATCAATCAATCGATCTAACTTTATTTATAGAGTGCTTTTTGGATAAAAACTGCAATACACAGTGCTGAATGGGGAAGAGCTGAAAGTATACATTTTGTTTCAAAGAAAGACTAAATGTGCAAGTCAAGGATAAAATAAAAGTACACTTTAAACCTTATTTGATCTTAATTAGGAAATATGAAAAGGTTTAACAACTATTGTTTGCCTTGGCTTCACTCTTCTGACCTTTTACTGACAGTTAGTCATGGCTTCTCCGAAGTGACATAACAGCTGTTACAGAGGCACCACAGTCGCTAGCTAGAAAGGTCCAGACTGAGTGGGAGGCTGTTTTGTAACCTAGAAAGACTCTTTCCAGGCCGTCTTTTTCAGCCACGGGGCAAGGGAGCACTCATTCCGTTGGTTTATTTGCTGACATTAAATATTATTCAAATGAATAGCCTATAAGTAAGATGAACTAGGTAGCCTATTTATAACTCTAGAGATTCCACTGTCTGATTAACAGAGGGACTGGCTTACTTTAAAAGTTTTACATTTTCATGACTGTGTATTAAAATTCTGATTCAACCAAACAAATATCCCCTGAGCTTGGGTTGAATTATGTAATAGACTGTGATAGATCAATTTCTAATGTCACCAGATAGTAATAAAGAAGATAATCAATGAAAGGACCAACAATACCAATATAAAAACAACATCACTACCAAGACTACTACTACTGCTAGTACTACCACTCTAATAAAGATAAACTGCCGTAGTAAATATGCAAATGTCTCTGAAAGTGGACAGACTTACCTCTGCTGAGTGTTGGGTGTTGAGGCAGAGCTCTGCGTCCTCCATGGCGAGACGGTACTGTCTGAGAGCTGTGTACGCCTCCGCTCTACACAACCTCGCCGCGATCGCCACCTCCACCGACGCCACCTCGGAACCTACAGCGAAGGACAGGGACGAAGAAGGGGATTGATACAAGATGTTGAAGAAACTAAAACTGTCATCGGGCCATAATGGAGTTTGAGACTTAAGGTCATGGTCCATATGGAACGTGTCAAACAATGACAAAATTATATTCCGAGCCATTTAAAAATAATAAAAATAAAATCTACAAATTATTGTAGGATCCGACGGGTAGGATAAGACGGGAAGGCCATTTGAAAAAAAACATGTTGATGCATGGGAGCGGGACAGTCTAGTGTTGATGTGGGGGTTCAGCTCCCAGCCGAAAGATTTGGGTTCAATGAGTGCAGTCTACCCGTAGGCTTCCTTGAGCAAGATGCCCTAACCCCCTACATGCTCCTAGATGAACAGTAGATCTAAATCCAATAGCCCTTTCACACATGCACTGTAAACCGGACATTCTCCGGATTATACCCGGAGGGGCTGTATGTGTGAACGCAAATGTCAGAATTCGCACCCCCGGAGTTGAACCGGAATTTACCCAGCCAGGCCTCTAGTGTTAAAGTCTGGAGAATCGGAGAGCCGGAGAATTCACCACGAGCAAGTGGGCCTGTTGCTGACATGTTGATGATGTTTCTATCATGCGACTGCCGTGAGCACGGAGTGTAGCTGCTTTGACTTTTCTCTTCTCGCCTGTATTTTGCGTTCCAACTTCTTTCTGCTTTCCACTCTTCTGTTGATATTGCCGATGCGTCTAAATAAATGCAGTATTGATATCACCGCAAAAAGAGTGGGCATTACGTAGTTGGAAGCCTCACCTGCGATCTTCAATGTGTTGTAAACAACACTGCGACTACCGCTGCATACTTTTTTGCGTCATGTCCTGCCTCCTACATGCTCTACCCCGGCGCCACCCCTCGCCTAAAGTATCCGGAGTATCTCCGATATGTGTGAACACGTCTGATGCGGCTTATCTCCGGCTGTGTGTTGCATGTGTGAAAGGGCAACTCCGGATCATCTCCGGAGTTAAGTATGGCAAGCCCTTTTAACATTTAATCAGTTAGGCTGACTAGTAGCGATTCGGTTTTCACTAGTCAAAACGACATTTTGACTAGTTAAAATGTTAATTTAAGATATCTGTAAAACAATTTTGACATGTTACAAATATATTTTCACATGTAGAAATTACATTTCAACTAGTCGAAACTGATTTACAGATATCTTTAATTGAATTATAGATATCAGTAATCAGTAACTTTTTCACTAGTAACAATAATGATTACAGATATCTACAATTGATTTTCCACATGTTGAAAAAGGATTGTGACTAGTGGAAATGTAATTACCAATTTCATCAACAATTGCATTTCCAATATGTCCGACATATCAACAAACCATTTCGGATATGGGGGCGTCATATTATTAAAATACCACAAAGCCATTGGTAGACATTTATTACCATATTCGTTTTGGATATGTCGCCCTAATTACCATATTGGTTTTAGCTATGTTGCCCTAATTACCATATTCATTTAGGATATGTATGTACGTCATTGAAGATATCTACAATTACATTTTGGCTAGTCAAAATTCATTTTTTGATATCTAAAATTCAATTCTGACTAGTTATAAAAGGAATTGTAAATCTAATTGTTACTAGTACGAATGTAATTTTCACTAGCTATAATTGTATTTCAGATATCTGCAATGCAATTCTAGATATCTGAACTCACATTCTTACTAGTTACAATTCTAAGCCAACATATCAATGATTTAATTTTGACTAGTCACAATTGCATTTTAGATATCTAGAATTAAATTAATGATATCTGTAGTGTAAGAACAATTGTAGATATCTACAATTAATATTTCTACTAGTAAGAGTTGAATTGTAGATTTCAACAATTCAATTCTCACTAGTGGAAATGTCGATTGTAGATATCTACAATCGAATCCAAATGTTACAATTAACATTTTGACTAGTGAGAATTGAGTTGTATGTATCATTAATTAGAACTGCAACTTGTCAAAATTACATTATGGATATGTCGACTTGGAATTATAACTAGTCAAAATAGAATTATAGATATCTGTAATTGAGTTTGAATGGAAGTCAATAGTAAAAGTTGACTAGTTGTAATTAAGTTAAATGTCTACAATTGACATTTCCACTACTAAGAAATTAATTGTTGATATCAAGAATGAACATTTTGACTAGTGAGAAATTAATTGTAGATATCTTTAATTAGAATCGCTACTATTTAAAATTACTTTATGGATGTGTTGGCTTGGAATTATAACTAGTCAAAAAGGAATTGTTGATATCTACAATTGCTAAATGTTAAAGGGCTTGCCATAGAAAAGAAATAAAGGCTTTTCTGATTCTGATTCTGATAGTGAAAGGCCTTCAAGTCACAATGGGAGAAAAGGTCATGATTGGAATGGAATTTCATTATTTAGGTCTAATGAGATAAACATAATTTTTTCTTCTTTCTTTTTGTATACAAGGAGGACATTCTTTGATGACATTGCCACATCTGTTAAATGTTCTGCATAATCCTCTGACTTAATGGTAGAGTTAAACACATTTATGTAAATAAAAAAAAGTCCATTATAAACTGGGATTCCCAATATGGCCAAGGATTAAAGTGATAGCATTAATGTATGCTATAAGAGCACTATGTTGAATTTGCACAAAAACTTAACAAACAAACAAGCTATAATTATGGTGCTAAAATATGGCTCCATTCCTTCACTAGCTTTTATTCTTAGCTTTCAGTGAACACAATTATTTCATAACAGTTCCATGAATTATCTCGCTTTTATGTGTAAGGATAAGAGGTGACACTTCAACTGGAACAGCATGTAACACGTGTCACATGTTATGTCACTAAATGGGCTATGACATAACACATAAGCACACGATGAATTATCTGACTCCACGCTGACTTTGACACATCAACTATAATAATAATAATCGTGTTACTTGGTGTTCCAAGACGTGTAGTATTTAGGTGTGTTTGAGTAACCGATGGGGGGTTGATGTGTACTATATCGCTTGACCCTAATAACATAGGCTTAAACCCGAACAGAGCAATACTTCTGATCTTGAGGCTTTCATATTTTCACATGATTTCGAAGATAAGTCATGGTCAAAATGGTTATAGCCATTTTGAAAAGTTCCCAACCTGTAAGAGCCAAATAAGGACTAGTGTGCCACTACACAACCCTTCCAAAGGAAATCACAGTTATATAGTGCCAGGCAATTATAGTAGTCCTATTGAAGTAAAGGTATTTAGACAGTCAAAAGTATGAATGTTGTAATTCAATAATTAAAATGTCAGCAAAGTGAAGGTCCAATGAGCTATGTCCACCACGGTTGTTTTATAAATAACTTGTCTAACTGTCTGTGGATGTCAGCATAGACAGAATTATGGGCCTATATGTGCTTATTGTTCTACACATAGTTAGGCTATATTGGTACAGCCCTATATAAAATCCCCTCAAAATCTGTTTTAGCAGCGTATTGTAATATGACACTGAGCCAAACATCTCCAGTCATCATTCATATTATGCATAATCTACTGCATAATTAGATTGTGTTACTGTGTTGCCAGTAGCTTGAAACACAGTATAGTGCAGTCAGCTTTCAGTACATCTACACGTTAAACCCATCTCACTAGCATTTATTGAATGTATTTACAAAAACGCAAGGATGAGACTTACAAAGTAACAAAACCGTTGCCAAGATGTCACGATCGACCTTATGCAACTGACACGTACTGCGCATGCCTGGATCGCAAATCACACGAACTGCGCATGTCTTGGTTGCAACAATTAAATAATAGTGTTGCACGGCTGTTACGTGATGACAAAATATTGGACAGTAGCATTCAGTCAGAGATTATCACTGTAAAGTATATTTCAGGACTGTGTGTAAGGCATACGATGATCTTGCCTAGTCCAATGTAACATAAACAATGTCACAGTAGGCTAACGTTAGTTCTACACATCCCCAAAAACTCACCTGATTGTATAACGTCTGATGCCAGCGACACAGCTTCCTTAAAGCATCTCCTTGTTGTCAGTTCCTGGATTTCACATATTGTTTTATATGTTTTCAGTTCCCCGGGGAAGAATTTATCTAAGAGTCCACCCAGAATGACATTCACTTTCAGCTGCTGCTCGGGTGTGTGTGTCCAGTGGACCGGCTCGCCGCACATCTTGCATTTGGCGAGTTGGCTGTGTTCTAAACACCGCTTACAGTACGAGTGGCCACACGATAGAGTCACTGGTTCGCCGAGAAAACGGTGACAACTGGGACAATCAAACATCCTATTATCCTCGTCCGACCCGGGTTCCTCCTCTGGTTCCGAGACATTCCTCTTGAAGTTCCGCAGAACACAGTCCACTAAAGTGCTGAGTTGCTGCGGTCGCACCGAACCGTAGCGCATGGCCATGGTAAAACAATCGATGGCTTCTTTGAGACAGTTTTCGGATGCCAAAGCAGCGGCTTTCCGTAGAATAAGTTTGTGGTGGTCGATTTGATCTTCATCCTTCCACTCGCACTCCGAGTCGGTCTCGATGAAGAAGACGCCTTCTTCTTCTTCTTCTTCGTCTGACGCGGTCTCCACTTCAGGCTGTTGAAGCGACATTTTGAGATTACATTTGTTCAATCCGACAATTGTGGTCTAAATTGCATCCTAGCTCCCATTTCTACACATTTTTTAGGGTTAAGCTACCGTGACTACTGCTACACATAGCGGTATGGTCAGCCGTCGCTTACGTAAAATGTGATCACATGACGCTGAACGGGCCCGCTGATTGGCCAGGACGTCTTGGTTACGAAACCTGTGTTGGGAAGTTTCATAACCACTGAAGAAGCACTGGTACGTATATGTTGATGGTACAGGCAGAACAAGGTTGTCTCGCGGCAAATGTGGGCACTGGGTGGGTAGTTTTACAGGTAACACACAATTAGACAATTATTACTCAGTATCTCTTTGTTCCCCGTTGTCTAGGATGGGCCTACAACCAAGTTGCTAGGCTCAAAATATGAAAACCATGACAATTACGGGGTAAAAGTTAAACATATAGCCTATTGCATAAGGGCGACCTACTTTTCAAATAATTATATTAGCCATTAAGGACTATAGCCTACACCATGCAAGCGTTTAATTATAATAACAGACCAGGTTAAATTAGCCTATATGTAGTACCCTTTAATAGGTAAATAGGTTGACATGTTCTAAATAATTCTAGATAGATTCCAAACAATCAGCTCTATCGTTGTTTAGGATTAGACTCCATGTTTTTGGTAACAATAATGATTTGGGCAATTTTCACCACAGTTAAATAAATATTGGTTCAGGTAAAATGCTGAGCGTTGAAGTTAAGCGCCTCCCTGAAATCTTGTGATGTGTAGGGCTATCTCTCCACCACTTGATGTCAGTGTTGAACCGCAAACGCGTCGTGAAGACTCCGATTCATAAGTCGAGCGACTCCTTGTGTCAGTCTGGGAGCATCGACTGTAAAAACGATATTCACACATTCCTAAACAGTGTCGTTCCTTCATCCAGACAATTTCCAAGACTGTGATTTCTAATAACATGGATATGAAGCCACTCATATATACACATATATACATATATACACACTACATAGTTACACCTGGTTTACTACTACGGTCACACTCAGTAAGCTCGTCAATAAAGTGTTCCTTTCCCTCAACATATTCGAGAAGCAGCGGAAGTCTGCCGCCCCCTAGTGGAGACCGCACATATATGCAACATGTCTGGTATGTTCCTGCCTCTCAAAACCTTGAGTTGCCATTGGAATTTCTCGTATTTTGAGACCACGGGCCTGACCTGTGAAGGTTTGCATCCATGTTGTCAGACACATCCATAGTGTAGTTATCATGTGATGATGCTCTATTTCTGTTGCCCTGGCGATGGCACACAGGTGGTCCAGCACAGTGTTTTACTCTGCGTGAGGCTGCGTGACCCTCTCACCTCACCACTGGCAGGTATTTGGCGCGGCGGTGGGACTTCTCATGGTTAAACGCGACTACTCGCTAACCTCGCTAGGAGGTTAAGCTCAGGACTCAGGGCTGTGTTGATGCTGCTAAAAATACACTTCATCACACACACACACACACACACACACAACCATGACACACACACACAACCAAAACCATGACACACACACACACACACACACACACCCAAACATAACCATGACACACACACACAACCATGACAAACACACACACATAACCATGACACACACAACCAAAACCATGACACGCACACACACACACGCACACAAACATAACCATGACACAAACACACACAACAATTACCACAACTGTGACACGTACCCACAATATCATAAACAGCCATGAGAGTGACACAGCAGGGCTCTGCTTAAAAAGAGCACCTGATGCTGCTGAAGAGGAAATAAAATACAAAATAAAACCCCTTCCAAACAACAGACCTCCAAGCTCGTGGTCCCATGCCTCACAACCTTACTCTGCAAGACGCTGAAGGTGCTTTCCACACAGCCGAGGGCAGAGGAAGCACAAGCAGCGACTTGAACACTAGAGCTGGATATGGCACAGTGTGTATGTTCAGCGTTGGCACCGTACCACTGGCGAACCACAAACACCTCACACATACCCTCCTGGGAGATGCACCTCTGGAGCTCTCAGCCAATCAGAGCCCCCTGACTCTATGCACATGCAGACACATGCCAAGTCCCATTCCCCACCACCTGGGTGGCCAGATGTGGCCGCTTATTGTTGTCTCCGCAGCGGCCGCACGTGCCTGTTGTCACCCAGTGTGTTGTGCTGTGTTGGGTGTTCGGGTGTGTGTGTGGGGGGTATGCATGTGTGTGTGTGCATGTGTGTGAATGCAGGTTTGATAATTAAGTCCCTCCACCTCTGCAGGGTTGTGTGAGCAGAGGCAGATAACATCACATACCTGCCGGCTGTTCGAGAATCACACTCAACACGCAACACTTTTCCCACGTTGATAAACACATCTAAACATGGCCTTGTAAGTCCACGTGTTATTGCTTATGTTTGTGTGTATGTGTGTGTGTGTATGTGTGTGTGTGCTTATGGTTGTGTGACTGCATATCATAATTATCTTTTAAATGCGGTTGTTTGTGTGTGTGTGTGTGTGTGTGAGTGTGGGTGGGTGATCTGTGATGTTTCTCCCACACAGAGACGTCCCTGTTGGTGGACTAGAGGGTCCATGTGTGGAGCAAGACCCCAGGGACAAAGCAGCCCACAGCAGCTGGAGTCCTGACAGAGAAGCCCTCTTCTCCAGAGAGGATTCAATAAGACCATGTACTCTGGGACAGGCCTGGGACTGTCTGTACAAGTCTGCTGTACTATGTATACCGTTTTTTGTGTTTTACGTGTATGTCCCACATACACGCCACAGACGTGGTGTTATTTCAAGTTGTGTACTGTGTTTTAGTTATATTGTCTTGGTGTTATTTGAATCATTGTGCACTTAAAATTACATTGCTAGTTTGTTTGTGTAAAATCGCTCTTCAGTCGGTTTCCAGTTGGTCGTTTAAAATTAATGTAGTTATGATGTTTAATTAATATAACCTTTCTCCTTGTCTTGTGGCCTCGTTTCCCAGACAAACCTGTTATGCCAGCCAATATAATCCATAATAAGTGCTTGATAATTAGTTCCATGATTAACAGCCAGAGAGAATGTTGGATTTGGCTTTTCCTTGTATCTGAAAAGTTTGCATTAAAATAAGCAAAGCCAAATAAGCAATATTCCGCCCTGCCAGCCTAAAAATAATATTAATATGATCTCTTGAAGTTTATCTCTGCTCTTTAACCCAGACAAGAGATAACTATCAACAGAAGACTACGGTGTTCTTTAATACATTTAATAGTGCACTGTGATTAACCTGTACAGAAATAATATTAATAAAAAAGATAAAACATTTGTTCATTTCTGTAACATAGAGCTTAACAACATTTACAATAAAATATGATGGTATGATACAAAACAAAACATTTATCTGAGGTATAAATACATTTACTTTAAATTAACTGTCATTGTCATGCGTTACGCTCATTTGGCTGCAAGTGTTATCAATGTACATGATATGAACAATGGCTTAGTAAATTAATCACACAACGCACAAACTGGAAGCGGTGACGCCTCAGACTGGAATACACATATCAATTACAGGATGATGGTTGTTATGAGGATTTAAATACTTCATGTGAACACTGACAAACATAACATAGAAACAAGCTTACGCATAGATCCAATGTTCCTTCTGTTTTCAAAACCAAAACTAACATTCCCAGTGCCCTCTCTTCCTTACAGTAAAACCTGTAAACCCAACACCTTTATAAAAGGACCGTCTTCCCGTTTGACCTTCTTCGTTCTTTCTTTAAACGGCCAGCGTGAGGTTTCCTTTGCAAGTTAACAGTGCATTCGGTTTTTTGCTTTTCTATATTCCCTACCAACAAACTAATAACGATGGAATCTTTTGTTATGCGTGTGATTATGTTCGTCTACAAACTACTTCAAATACGTGTGATTTGTCTGCGCTTATAACATCTGTGAGTTCATTTTCCTCACATGATTATCATTGGTAACGCTGTGTTCTTTCTTCCAACATCTTCTATATTCTATATTCTGTTTCTCCATATTTGGTCCCTCAGAACTAGTTTGCGTTTTCCTGATTGAGTGGACGCAACTTTTGATTTGGCAAACATCGGGGCCCTCATTCACAAATATTTCTGATACTACAAATACGACTATAACAATTCGTATCGTTCAAGAAATCGTACAAAATAGGACTGAAACACAACAAATGAAAGACAAATGTTAGCTTTTGAGGCAAATAAGGTCCATTCTTAAAACATAACTTGTGATTGGTGAACCAGCCACCAATACTTTGTTTTCAATCTAACCACCTGCCGTCACCTAGCAACATCTTCTCTATGTTCTACATCCCATAATGGGCATTGGCAGCAAATCTGCGCCACCTTTCTCCACATCAATCGTACAGTGTCTCTCTCTCTAATCTATGCTTTGCTGAAACAGAAGAAAGGACGTATGGAACACAAGACAGACACAGATATTGTGGACAGTTTCAGAGTACTGTATCTACATGCTATACTGCACCTGGAGGACGGTGCAAGGAACAGAAAATATATATTTATATATACGTATATCCATTTGGCAACTTGAAACATATGCCTAAACAAACTAGATCATGAGCATGCTCGCTCCCACACACAAGATAAAATTTCCCCTCTTTGCTTCGCAGAAGCAATAGCACCTTTTGGTCAACAGTTTAAACTCTCACTTCCTGTGTCCGTGATGTCATATCCTGCGGCCCACATCGATTTTATTACCAAGAAATATATCCGTCCTCCTTGGAACTTCCAACTGTAAAAGATCTTGAGAAGTTCCAAGATTAATTGTCCCCAGAAAAAGAAAATGTATTTCAGTCTTTCAGTCTTCCTTTCACAAATATGTCTTCAGTCCAAATAACGTGGAGATTGTCCTTTAAATATTCATATATATCGAGACTTGGATTCCTCATCTTCAATAATAGGTAGGAGACACTTTTTAATGGCTGGATGGGCCCAGGGACGTGGCCTCCAGACCATCAAGGGCTTTGAACCAGGCCTTGAGACGGCCAGCTGGAGGGAAGAGATCTGGGCTCCTGTTCTACTTGTCCATCGGTACGGTGAAGGAGTCACGTATTCGAACCACTTCTGCTGCACACAGGTGTCCATACAGCTTGTTGTACCACTCTGGGAATCGACCCCTGGGCCATACAAAAGAGAGAGAGGGGCTAAGTTAGTTGAGGTACACATGTATGTTATAATGAACCATAAATATTTATTATATCTATTTTCTATTGTCTTGAGCAAACAGAATCGCAACAGAAACAAATTCCCCCAGGATCAATAAAGAATCGAAATCCGAAAGAATCATATGTTTGTGAGAATCGAGGACACATATACGTATATATATATATATATATATATATATATATATATATATATATATATATATATATATATATATATATAATTTATACAACCATTATGTTTTTAAGTCATTTTGCAATTTCTTATTTTGATCATGAACTTTAGCGAACATTGCTGATTCATAACCGGTCTCCTGTCTCCGGTATCGGTAGCCCATGCATCGCTCAATGACGCCGTCTCACCTGCAGTCGGTCCTGGAGATGTGTGTGAGGCGGGACTTGCTGCTTCCGCAGGGCTCGATGAAGTAGCGTGACGTTAGCACGTTGGCGCGCACACCCAGCGCCGGCGCCCCCTCGTGGTCCACGGAGATACACACCAGCGCACACGCGCCCTTTGGGAGGTCGGTCACCCACGTCCTGCAGGGGGGAGGAGGGGGGAGAGGTGGCAGTATTAATAATACAGTATGGATATTAAGACAGATAGATAGACAGAGAGCGAGAGAGAGAAAGATATATATCTATATATATATATATAGGGAGATATATATATATATATATATATATATATATAGAGAGAGAGATAGAAGGAGAGAGAAGAGAAAGAGGGATGGAGAGAGAGAGAGAGAGAGAGAGAGAGAGAGAGAGAGAGAGAGAGAGAGAGAGAGAGAGAGAGAGAGAGAGAGACAGTAAGGGTGATTGATTGCTCTGACCTGAGCACCAGGTGGTCCGTAGTGGGGTGGGGGGCCATGCTGGCCCGGACGTACTGGTACACTTCCGTCCTTTCGTCCAGGGTCTCCAGCACCCTGCTCTCCACTAGGTCCTCATCCCAGCGGCCCTGCTCCCGCAGCACCCTGGTCAGCACCTCCTCAGGCCCAGCGGGCACCTCCATGGTCACCTTCCAGAGCCGCAGGGGGGAGCCGTCATGCACCTGGCGGGGGAGGGGTGAGTGTCAGTTAGGGTGGGAGGTAACAGTTCGAACGCTGCTGCTGAAGTTATACTGTTTGATCATTTACTCATTTAGCAGACACTTTTTCCACAATGCAGATATATGTCATTAAGGAGTGAACCTAGAAGAACCTTTCGGATGGAAATCGAACACGCTAGCCACTGAGCTCTGATGGACAGACAGCATTTCACGTCAACACTGCATGAATGTGTGAATTCATTCACCCTGAAGGAAACATGAAAATAACGAACACTTGATTGAATTGATCTTAATTTACGTTTTTAGGGGAGTCTTTTAGGATCCAATTCAACATGCAGGGGGAAGCGTCTAATGGCTTAGTTGATAGAAGTTAGACTTCCGTGCAACCGCAGAATGTATTGTCACCACAAACATAAAATTAGGCTTTTAGTTTGATATTGTACAGTATTCAATTGGTTTATTCCAGTGAACTCTTAAGTATATTCGATTGAGGTGTATGCAGGCTGAGACACCTGGCTAATTCAGCTGACTGTTTCTTCCTGTGCGTTGATAGAAAACATCTCACTCTCTCTCTCTCTCTGGTTCTCCTTCTCTCTGACTCTCACTCTCTCTGGTTATCTCAGTGTCTCTCTCTGGCTCTCTCTGTCCTTCTCTCTGGTTCTCTCTCCCTCTCTCTCTCTCTAAGCTAGTGGGAGCCATGACTTCACCCAGGGGCCCCTTGACATCTGACACACAGGAAATGGGCGGTCCAGATTGACTACATGTACATTACCCAGAGAGAGAGCGAGAGAGAGAAAGATAGGGGAGGGGAGGTCGTGAGAGTGAGTGAGGAGGTATAGAGAGAGAGGGGGGGGAGAGGGGGGAGAGAGAGAAAGAGGGGGGAGGTACAGACATAGAGAGCTGGCGATCTGATTGACCGTCTTGTGTCATTCTGGGATGGAAAGCAGAGCTGGACCTGGGAAGCGCAGCGCCAGGAGTGTTTCACAATCACACGTATGTTCTTCCTCTACAGGAAACCACTAGCAGAACCACACGCACAGCACGGAGAGACAGAGAGAGAGAGAGAGAGAGAGAGAGAGAGAGAGAGAGAGAGAGAGAGAGAGAGAGAGAGAGAGAGAGAGACCAGCAGAACGAGCGCACAGGAACAGGAAACAGAAAAGGGTGTAGTTTTGTCCATTACATAACTAATAAGGGTTGTTACGGTGAGAACAAAGTGCTCCACAGTTTCACTGGGAGATTATGTTTGTGCACGTATTTGGGGGTTCTGACGCACTTCAACCGCTTTGACACAACGTTGGAGAATAATGTCGCCTGATTATAAAGACAAGAGAGAAAGAGAGGGTGGGGGACAGAGGGCAAGAGGTAGAGTGTGTGTGAGAGAGAGAGAGTGAGCATTAGAAAGGGAGCAAGGGAGAGAGGGAGAGGGAGCGAGAGAGAGATTGCGATAGAGAGGGAGAGAGTGAGCATTAGAGAGAGAGAGAGAGAGACAGAGAGAGACAGAGAGACAGAGAGAGACAGAGAGACACAGAAACTGAGAGAGCCCCAACACCACCTATACAATAACTCCAACTCCTCCGCGCCCTCACCTTCTTGTAAGCCAGCTCGGCCTGCTCCGGGGTGGAGAGGCTGTCGTAACCTTTGAACTTGTCCTTGGCGTCCTTGAGCAGGGCGTCCAGGCTGTGCTGCAGGTAGGCCCGGTAGCCCCCCGGCCCGCCCTCGGCCCCGCCCAGCTCCTCCAGCCTCCGGGGCAGCAGGGCCTGCTCCACGTACGAGTCCCTGCAGCGGCTCATTTCCTCTGGGATCTGAGGAGGGGCAGAGGGGTCAGACCGGGGGCCAGGAACAACACCGTGAGCCTCCCGTGCGTCCGCCTGGTGCTTTTGGTGCTGTTGGCACGTTATCTATTGTGGGATACGTCTTGTTTGGGGACTTGTCTTGTCCGATGTTTAATGTTCCATGTTCCGCTTCGTGTTTTATTTTGGTACACTATGACTTTGCCCATGCCCCGTTTACTGTGCGATATCAGTTATTATGCGTTCGTATCACTGTTAAAGACGTTTTATTCGTTGTTGCTTTTTTATTCAGTTGTATCTGTTGTCTTGCCGTGTACATTTTCGCTGTCCTATGTTAACTGTCTGCGCCTTAACCCAAGTCATGTTCCTGTGTGGCTTATCGTATGCGGAATTGAAGTCTTCGGATTTGAATTCAGTTGGTTGAGAAATCACAGCCCGGCTGTCTGTCTGTCTGTCTGTCTGTCTGTCCGTCTGTCCGTTCAGGTCAGCGAGTTTGCTATTAACCCTCTAAAGGGCAAGATCCCGGCCGGGACTCAGAGACCATAAACCGAATCCACACACAGGATCGAGCCGCGAGATAACTCCCTGACAAGCCAACAACATTGTCTGATTAGCCGGTTCCTTCCTCCACCATCACCGCTGCGTTAAACTGATTTCCCCCTGAGCTATGGGAGGCTGCGTTGGGTTCGACTTGTGAAAAAAACAAAAAACACAACAACCAGAAAAACAAAACGCACCCTGTTTTCATTGCCGTTTATCAAGCCGCGAAAATTGAATTAAAAGAGAGGAAATTACGACCCTGACATCCCAAGTATGTCTCCTCGCATCACATGGAGATCAGAATTGAATCAGGAGATTGTTATTAGGTAGAAAATGTAATGAACCTTTTCCACCTCTTTGGTAGCTCGTATAACATGGAAAAGAGCGAGATAACTTCAACCCTGAAAGCTGATTAAAGAGGAGAGCCCAGGGCAGAATGTCAGGTTGTTGTTTTGTCCTTAAGCACACTGCTGCTGCAATGGGCCACCAGGCATAACACAGGTGTTGTATAACTGTGTGTGTGTGTGTGGGGGGGGGGGTGTGCACACGACAAACACAGTTACACAACACGTTTGTAGTTAATATGGGCAGAGCGAGGCGTCTTGTGTGTGTTTGTAGTGTGTGTTATCCAGGCAAGGCTCCCAGAAGTTTCTTGGAATTCAACTACCCTTGTGTTCTGATTACTATCGATACTATATGTACTTTATGTACAGATTGTACAGATTGTTTTATTTATATTCACAGTATGTTTGCTGTGAATATTCCCAGCCTCACCTGTCATGCTAAATGACTCAATGCAAACAACGCTAAATTCCTAGCCCGTTCGCACACGCTACATGTTAGAGCCATTTAGCAGGTGACAGGCTACTTAATACAGGCTAAATACAGGCTGAATGCCTACTGACCCGGAAGAGCTTCCTGCACTCCTGGATCATGTGGGCCAGGCCGTGGGTGGCGGCCAGGTTCTCGTTCAGGTCCCGTTGGTCCGGCTTCCCCAGGGTCGGCTTCCTGTTCATCACCCTTTAACCCCAGGAAGGGCAAGGTAAGGAGAGATAACAGAACGGAACACGTTAGGTTTTTATGTCTTCATTCCATTTTGAAAATACTAATATCATAGGACCAAGACAGAGACAATACTTATATCATAGACAAACCACAAGAAGACAGAGAGACAATAATAATATCATAGACCACCCATAAGACCCAGACAGAGAGACAAAACTAATACCATAGACAAACCACAAGAAGACAGAGAAACAATACTAATATCACAGACCAACCATAAGACCAAGCAGAGAGAAAGAAAGACTGAAACGAACAAAAAGTTAGAAAAGACAAGGAAAGAAAGAAAGGTTTCACAACCACTATCTCTCCTCTGTTCATCAGATCTCAGATCAGAACACATCTCACTCTCTCAAGATGTGCTCTCTTCCTTTCCCCCATCCCGCCGTTCTTCCCCCACCAACAGTATCCTGCTCTTTTGTTTCTTTACTTTGACCGTTTCCTGTTTTCAAAATGTTAAGTCCCTGTTCCCTACACATACAGACCCCCCCCCCCCCCCCCCCCCCCCCTCTCCTCACCGGGGCGAGGAGCTCTCCTTGCGGCGCAGCGTGTTGAGATGGAAGAGCGAGGGCGCCAGGCACACGGCCAGGTTGGTGGGGGTCATCTGGTTCTCCCCAACGCTGGCCGTCACGTCGCTCAGTAGGCACAGCAGCGTGTGCAGCGCATCGCGACTCTCGTCCGGTAGCAGCAGCACCGCCGCGCGCACCGCCTGTAGACGCAGCTCCTTGGGCATGTCTGGGGGAGGCACGGGGGGTGAGTTACACTATCCATGAAGGATTACAGACACGCTTAGTCCCTCACATGGGGTCTGTAAAGCGGAGCCAAGATGGTGGATACGCGTCTGATAGCTAGCATGCAAAAAAAAAAAACTAGCTAGCTTACTGATAATTCTAGAGAAAGTGCATTGTGTGTATTGCATTTCATATCCATTCTCTGTCCTTCGCACTCACCGTACCTCAACTAAACTGTTGTTTTTAAAAGTATTCCTCAACAAAAGTAGTGTTTTCTTATATATATATATATATATATATATATATATATATATATATATATATATATATATATATATATATATATATATCTTCTTCTGTTTGCTCTTTGTTGTCAGGAGTATGTAAACTCAGTGTACATTACCCTCCTAGTACTAGTATGAATATGGGACAAACTGAGTACTTGAACTCATTTGACAGAACAATGCGGGGCCCTACAGTTAGGGCCTGGATGGATGGGGCCAGGCGCTATGACATCACCACACAGGCATTTCCTGCACAGCTCGTGTTTGTTTTCCTGCTTAGTGTTTCGTAAGCGGCCCTCGACAAGCACCTACAGCTCTGGAACAATACCGACGTGTGTGTTCCTTCACTGCGTCCAACCTATACGTCTCAACGCCGTGCTGTTGACAGTGTGAGGTAAAGGGAATAGACGGAAGATTTGGTTGTGTTTATATGTACACAATCATTGTGTGTGTGTGTGTGTGTATGTGTGTGTGTGTGTGTGTGTGTGTGTGTGTGTGTTCCTGTGTGAAGTTGTGTGTTTCTATTCGACAGTTTGCTACACACTCTTTAGAAAGAGGTGTCCCCCACAAGGTATTAAACCAGTCCTTACATTGGTAGATCTGGAGGATGGTGTCGGATAGTTAGCTAAACTCTTGGGACATTTCTTTACAAAGATGGTGAAGTGAGGTTGCCCCACAAGTAGTATAAATTAGTGTGTGTGTGTCCTTACATTGGTAGTTCTGGGGGATGGTGTTAGACAGTTAGCTGAACACTCTTGGGACATTTCTTTAAAAAGGTGGTGAGGTGAGATGTCCCCAAAAGGTAGTATAAACGAGTGTGTGTGTGTGTCCTTACATTGGTAGATCTGGAGGAAGGTCTCGGACAGTTTGCTGGTGAGCAGGGGTTCTGGAAGGTCCCGGAAGTACTGCTTCAGCATGTCTGCGACGTCGTAAGCCGATTGGCCCTCGTAGCTGACTCCTCCCCCATCCGCGCCACACGCCTCGTTCATCTGCCTCAGGGCTTGGATACGAGATTTAACACCTGACTTCCGGAAAAGACCAACCTAGTTACAGAGAGAGAGAGAGAGAGACAGACAGAAGACAAGAGTGGGACAAACTGTTAAAAATCTAAAACCTATAGTAATATAATGAGAAGATTGTTACATAAGATATACTATTGAGAGTGGCTTGACTGAACATCGCCAGCCTTGATGTACTCATTGACGGCATCACATGTATCTTTCGCAACCGCGCGTAAACACGACAAGCGACATATAGCATTATCTTGTTTTGACAACTGTGAGGTCCTGACCCGTGATGTATTTTTACCAGAACATTCCGACGTTGTATGTCAACAGAGTTACATCACAACCGAGCAAACTGTTCATGGTGGTATTTATAAGTCCATCTCCTCCCTCCCCATGCTCGTGGAAATTCTTCACTGCCCTGAAGGTTAAGCATGACCTAATCAGTGGCCTTTTTACGGCTTCACAACACCACACTGTTGGCGAAGCGGAGAGGGGTCATTCTGGCTGGTAGGCCCAGGGAACGTTCCCCCGGCGTTCCACGCTGCGAGACAGAGGCTCCTTGTCCTCAGCACTCTGTATGGGAGACACGCTGGCCGTCAACGCTCGCATTCCTCCCCCCTACCCTCTTTTATTTTCTACTCTTTACTCCATGTTGAAGTAGACTTTCCTTTCTGTTCTCCTCTGTCTTTATGTCACACCGTGAAAGATGGACTGTCTCAGCAAACATGACGTAATAAATATAAACTAAATTCAGAAACGCACAGATCTATTTGTAGCATTATTAATTGGAGGCTTTGAGAGCGTGTATTCTGTAACACTTGAGGATGTAATATGTGTGTGTGTATATTTGTGTGTTTGTTACCTGGTCAAGGCAGTGTGTGTCTGTATATATGTGTGTGTGTGTGTGTGTGTGTTTGGGTTACCTGGTCCAGGCAGTGTGCGTGTGTGTGTATATATATGTGTGCATATATATATGTGTGTGTGTGTGTGTATATGTGTGTGTGTATCTATGAGTGTGTGTGTGTGTGTGTGTGTGTATAAGTGTGTGCATATGTGTTCGTGTGTGTGTGTGTGTTACCTGGTCCAGGCAGTGTGTGTGTGTGTGTATATATATGTGTGTGTGTGTGTGTTTGTGTGTGTGTTACCTGGTCCAGGCAGTGTGTGTGTGTGTGTGTATATGTGTGTGTGTATCTATGAGTGTGTGTGTGTGTGTGTATAAGTGTGTGCATATGTGTGCATGTGTTCGTATGTGTGTGTGTGTTACCTGGTCGAGGCAGTGTGTGTGTATATATATGTGTGTGTGTGTGTTACCTGGTCGAGGCAGTGTGTGTGTGTGTGTATATATATGTGTGTGTGTGTGTTACCTGGTCCAGACAGTGGTTGCGGAGGTACCGCATGGCCTGCTGGATGCCCTGGGGGAGGGGCTGTCCGGACCGCTGGACGTTGACTTGCAACGGAACCCCGAACACGTTCTTGTCCTTGTAGTCACGCACCTTGACCCGCTTCATAAACTTAGGCACCGCCCTGCAACACACACACACACACACACACACACACACACACACACACACGTAAGCCTCCTGCTATACGGCACCATTGACCAATAGAAACGGCCGTTAAGGTTTATGTGAAGTGTTTCCACAAGTTTATGCAACTGTGATCTGTACGTTGATCTCCCAGTACACACATAAACACATGCACGCACACACACACACCCACACAAAAAACACACACACACACACACACACGCACACGCATGCACACACACGCACACCCTGCTATGTCCCATAATGTGCCCTGGGCCTGACGGCCAGCAGCAGTTTAACTAGATAGGTTTACATTGTAACTGACATTGAGATTGTGTGTGCATTTGGCCATAGTTGTTTGTAAATGCATGTGTGACGTGTTTGTCTGTGTATGTATAGTGTTTTTGTGTTTGTGCATGTGCATATCTTTTGTACGCATGTATGTTTGATGTGTGTGTGTGTGTGTACATTCAAATGAGAGTGTGTACGTATGGTGTGTGTGTGTGTGTGTACATTCACATGTGTGTGTGGGTGTGATCAATGGATGCATCCAGAGGCAGCGTTCTGTCTCTCTGTCACCAAGTTTACGAGGGGAAGAGTAAACACCGGCTCTCAGGACAATAGGGGGGGGGGGGGGGGGGGAGGGGGGGTGGAGGAGGAGGGAAGAGCACACCACCTCGGGGTGTTAAAAGAGGAGGGAGCCGCTGCTTTTATACATCCGCTCTGTGTTTGTCTCACCACCCCACAACCAATAATACAACCCTGTGTGTGTGTGTGTGTGTGTGTGTATGTGAGTGTGTGTGTGTGTGTGTGTGTGTGCATGTGTGGACCACAATGTGTTTATAAGCGCCACGAAACAGATGGTCCAAGACTGAGTTTGTCTCCACCTCATGACCGATAGCATAATAAGGTAAGCCTGTGTGTGCATGTTTAAAGTGTATGCGTGTGTGTGTGTGTGTTGGTAAACATCTGGTCCCTCTCTCTCTCTCTCTCTCTCTCTCTCTCTCTCTCTCTCTCTATAGCTATATCTATATATTTTATATATATATATATATATGAAGTTAACCGGCAACTCCCAGGTTGGTGGATGTCAGTGATGATAGATTTATGAGATTTAATTTATGTGTGTGTGTGTGAGTGTGTGTGTGAGTGTGTGTGTGAGTGTGTGTGCGGTGTGTGTGTGTGTGTGTGTGTGTGTGTGTGTGTGTGTATGCGTATGTATGGGCGTTAGCGACAACGGCGTGCCTGTGTACAGGGGACTCTGTCAGGCTGTGTTTTCACACGGCTCTGCAGCCCCGCGTCTTGAAGGAGTCGGCACTGTTACGCTCCAAGCCTGGAATCCTGACTATGCGCCGCCACCAGGAGCTAACAAGAGGCGTCTCTGTGTCTCAAAGAGCCGCTCCGCAGGGCTCTGGGTCCGTCATGAGACGCTCATAACTCCTCCGGGAGAGTCAAGGGAGATATAATGCTTTTTCTGTTTGGTGTTGGTGGCGGTGGTATGGGTGAGGTTGGAGGGGTAGGGGTGGTGGTGTTGGAGGAGGAGAAGGGGTAGTGATGGTGGCGGAGGTAGTGGTGGTGGAGATGGGGGTGGAGGGGTGCTGGTGATGGTGGTGGTGTTGGGGGTGAAGGAGGGGTTGTGATGGTGGCGGAGATAGTGGTGGTGGAGATGGGGGTGGAGGGGTGCTGGCGATGGTGGTGGTGTTGGGGGTGGAGGAGGGGTATGGATGGTGGAGGAGGTAGGGGTGGTGAGGTTAGAGGAGGGGTATTGATGGTGGAGGAAGTAGTGGTGGTGGCGTTGGGGGTGGAGGAGGGGTATTCATGGTGGCGGAGGTAGTGGTGGTGGAGATATATTGGGGGCGATGGTGTTGCTAGTGGTGGTGTTCAGGAGCGGTTTACTTTTCTCATTTCTATTTGAAAACATGTAGGCAACTACAAATTCTTATTTTAAAACATGTAATCAATACATTTGAAATGAAAATGAAAAGGCTGAGAGTAAAACATGGAAGAGAATGAAGCCACAACGGCGACCGACAGCGTTGTCGGACGATGGAGTTGTAAAGGGGTGGGAGGGCTCAGTTTCAGCGCTGACAGGTCCGTCAGGGGCAGGATATGGGACAGAGCGGAAAGGACGAGGAACAAAGGAAAAAGAGAAACGAAAACAAGGATTGGAAGAGGAGTGCGAGTGAGAGGGAGACGCGCGGGGGGGGGGGGGGGGGCTCAAGCTAACATACAATCACTTAAAGAAAGGTGACACTGGATATTTGAGACTTGTCACGCGAGGCTAGGGAAGGCTAGCCAACAGGCAGTGTCAAATAATCACGGCTCAAAACCCCTACTCAGTCCCTGTCGTCAGATCGCAAATGCCGTTGTAACTGTCGCTGTCGTCTTTAATAATCGTACATAAATGCGGGGAAACATTCTCATGAGATGGTTGTGGCAACAGCCCTGTGTTGTGTCTTTTGCACGCTGGCTTTTCTGTTCTGTGGACAGCCGGTGTTGTTATGAGCGTGCCTAAACTACGACAGATGTCCCAGATGGCCATGTTTCACGGCCACTAACAGTTGGGAAAAATAAATCGTTTTTAGTGTAACTAGGGTTAAGGGTTACACGAGAGAGAGAGAGAGAGAGGGAGGGAGGGGGAGAGAGAGAGAGAGAGAGAGAGAGAGAGAGAGAGAGAGAGAGAGAGAGAGAGAGAGAGAGAGAGAGAGAGAGAGGGAGGGAGAGAGAGAGAGAGAGAGAGAGGAATAGAGGGAGAGAAAGCGAGAGGGAGAGAGAGAGATAGGGAGGGAGAGAGAGAGAGGGAGAGAAGGAGAGAGGGATGAAGGGAGTGAGAGGGAGAAAGAGAGTGCAAGAGTCCCACAAAAAGAAGGTGTGGGTATTTTAGGGGCAATTGGGAAGGTGAGATGACATCCGGTGTTTTGAAGGTGAGCGTTAAAATGGCGGCTGGTCATGGGGTAATTGCTGGGAGCAACGAGTTGGAGCCCCGAGCTGTCATTCCAACGCAGTGCGTGCCGACCGCTCTGATTGCCCCCGTGGAGGAAGAAACAAGAAAACACGACATACAACCCAGCCTGGCAATTACCGTCCCTGGGAAAAGAATGTGTAACTCAAGTCTCCCCAGCAGCCGCCAGGCTGGGCTGGGACGCAGATGGACGGGAAGAGAGGTGGCTCGAAGGGAAAAGGGGAGTTTAAATTTTTTTTGAAAAAATGGATTTGGGGGTGTTAAGGGAGGGAGAGCGACAGCTGAATGGAAAGGCATCAATGGAATCTGTTTGGAGGTGCGACGAGCCACATGTAAGCACCATGTTTTAGAGTGTGTGTGCGCACGGCTGTCTCTCTCTCTCACACACACACACACACACACACACAGTCTGCTGTCTCCAGTGTGTAGGGACTCACCAGCTGAAGCCGTGCTTGTTGGTGGGCGTGTGTCTCTCCAGCAGGGCGGTGAGCTTCAGCAGGGACAGCTTCTGCAGCAGGTTCATCTGCAGCACCGACTGGCAGCCGATCTGGAGCTGGGCCGACGCCTGGCTGGGCCGGTGCGAGCTCTGGAAGCTGGGCCAGCGCAGCTTCTGAGGCCTGGGGGAGAGGGTGGAGAAGGAGATGGTGGTGGTGGCAGGAGATGGAGATATGGGGGGGAGAGATGGAGGGGGAGATGGGGGAGCGGTGGAGAGAAGATGAATAGAGAATTGGGGAGGAGATGGGGGGGGAAGAGGGAGAGGAGATGGGAAAGGTGGAGTAGTAGAGATGGAAGTTGAGATTTGGGGAGACAGACGAGGAGATGGTGGAGGAGACGGAGATGAAAGGTGGAATAGAGATGGGAGGATGATAAGTAGGAGGAGACGTATGAGGTGACGGTGGTGGAGGAGACGGCAATGAAAGGTTGCGAAAAGATGGAGGTTGAGATGTAGGAGATAAGGAGAAGAACATGGAGAGACGAAGATGAGGAGATGGAGCAGAGATGGAGGAGATAGGAGGGGAAAATCAAACAAAGGGAATAGATGGAATGTTAATTCTGGAAAATCAAAAAGGGTTTATTCTGACTTGCCATCATCCTAACACTTTATGGCCGAAGGCGAATTCCTAGTTCATGAGCCAGGCCTTTTCTACACCACTTGTTAAAGACCCATGGACATATTAACAACTTCAACATATTTCAAGTGCAGAATTGTTTTGTTTTTAGGTTGATGGGAATTTATGTACACATCAATTAACAGTCTGTCCTCATAATTAGAACCTGCTTCCCGAAATGCACTTTAGACCGCGGGTCGCTGCTTGACTGAATAACTGTCTCCATGGAAACCAAGGAACATTCCGGAGGTTACATAAGAAAAGACGTCTCCAAGTGTCCCCTGATATATTATTCCAAGAGAAAATTCCTCTCTTTGTTTTTAAACATCAGTAATTCTTGCCCTCCTTTTGCCTTTGGGCATTCATCTTGTCATTCTGTCTTTCTTTTCCTCGAAAGTCGCATTGTTTCCGGGAATATTCATGGGTAGAAGGGAACACTTGACAGAACAGTTGTTGTTCGGCCCGAGGATAACCTTTCAGTTGACTGTTTAGTATGCATTCCCAAAACATCCGTATCCGCGTTTTATTTGTGGCTCGTCACTAAGAGACGCTGCATCATTTAACCTTTTCCAACACTGTTTCATGGAACAGCACTAAATCCGTTAAGACATCAAAATTGCAATGCATTAAAATAAATGTATTAAAAGCAGTGGTTTGTTATCATTTGTTAACATATCTTTTTTTTATGAATACTGAAGATCTATAGCTAGATTCATGCCAACCCTCCCTGCACATCAGCACATCGCAAACACAACCACGGCGCTCACGGTCCTGTCCACCCACCTGTTGGTGCGCGTGAGCGACGCCCCCACGCCAGAGTCCCTCCGCTCCCTCATCCCCTCCTCTCCCTCCCCCAGAGGGTTCCCCGTGCTGTCCTGGTCGCTCCCGTGCTCCTCCAGCCGGTTCTGCAGTGGGGAGGACGGACACGGCGAGGCCGAGTCCAACGCAGAGTCCGAGTCTCCCTCCTCCTCGTCCTCCTCTTCCTCATCCTCCTCTTCCTCCTCCTCCTCCTCCTCCCCGGCCATGGCCTCGGACCAGGCGTTGACGTAGCGCTGCATGCCGCTGACGTGCTGCAGCACCTCCTCCAGCTTGCGTCCGTCCGCCTCCTCCTCGTCATCCTGGCAGGGGGGCACGTTGTCGTAGAAACTCAGCCGGCCTTCGGAGCCTGCGGAGCCCGACGAGGCGTGGCGTTGCCGCCGGCGACTCTGGCGGCCGCCCCGGAGCACCACGGGGTTGGCGTTGCTGTCGTCGTTGTTGTTGTTGTTGCAGCTGCCGTCCTGCAGGGCCCTGGGGAACGTCCCGGGCTTGTGGCCCTCGGGGAGGAAGAAGAAGATGACCCGCTCCTCCTCCTCCTCCTCCTCCTCCTCCTCCTGCTCCTTGTCCACGGCGGGCGGCTGGCTGGTGGTGCCGTCGCTGCGGTTAATCCTGCGGTTCTGCTCGCTCACCCGGGGGGTGGAGCCGGCCTGGCTGGGGGCTGCCGGGGCGGACTTGGGGGTCGTAGGCGTGGTGCTGGCGGCGCCGGTGGCGGAGGTCTTGGACTGGTTGGACTGTTGCCGGAGGCTGAAGGGATCGAAGCCCTCCAGGTACATCCCCCCTCGCTTGGTGGAGCCGGCCGCCGTGCTGTGGCTCCGCGCCCGGGTCACGGGGCTGGGCGTGCTCACGGTGCTACCGCTGCTCGCCTCTGATTGGCTGCTGCCCGTGCTGCCCGTGCTCCCGTTGCTGTTCTGCGTGGAGTAAGGCACGCCGCGGCTGCGGTTGAGCGTCATGGTCTGGGCCGGGTTGCGGTGGTTGAGGTTGGCGATGTCCACGCAGTGCATGTGGGCCAGCTTGTCGTCGTCCAGCCCCTCCCGCGCCACGGGGCCGCTGATGTCCAGCTTCCCGCCGCTCAGCTTCTTCTTCCTCTTGGAGGAGGAGGAGGAGGAGGAGGAGGAAGCCGAGCGGAGGCGCAGGCTCTCCATCCTCTTGAGGAAGCTCTTGGCTCGGGAGCGCGTGCTCTTGCCGCCGCCGCCGCCGCCTCCTCCTCCGCCGTCCCCCGGCCCCGCCCCCGCCCCCGCCCCCCGCGCGGTCCAGGCTGCCCAGGCGGTCCGTCCCGGCGCGCATGTCGAAGGTGAACTGTCCCATCAGCTCCAGCGGGGACGGCGGCGGCCCGTCCGACGTGGAGTCCTCGTTGGCGAAGCCCGAGCCGCCGGTGCCGGACGACGAGCACATGCTCGCCACGGAGCTAGCGCGCGTGGCGCCCGCCGGCGACGCCGGGCCAGCCAACCTGGCGCAGGCGCGGCTCTTGTCGTCGCGCGCCCTTCCGGCGCCGCTTACACTGCCGCCGCTGTGGATGGAGCCCACCTCGGGCTGCTCGCTGAGGTCCGTCAGCACGCTCTCCGAGCTGTGGCCCTCCCGCAGTGACAGCGGCATGGTGGCGGAGGTGGAGTTGGAGGTGGAGCAGCTCTGGTCGTGAGGCTGGGAGGAGGCCTCCTGGCTGGTGAGGGAGGAGAAGACCTCCAGCTCCTGGTCCAGACGGGACCAGCGCTTGCTGTCCCGCTGGAAGGTCCAGCGACCGCTGATGGCGCACGGCTCGTCCTCATCCGAGTCCTCGCTCTGGAGGGGGGGGGGGGGGGGGGGGGGAGAGAGGCGGGAGAGAGGGGAGAGAGAGGTTTAGCGGTTCCTGATTCTGGGTCCTATGTTCGATCTCATGGTGCTTTCAAACCAAAGTGGTCGTATAAACACTTCCTCAATCATTTGGACGCTCTACAATCAAAGCCATTGTTGTTTAGGTTCAGTGTAGGGTGGCTAGTTGTTAGCCACCTTTGAACACACACACACACACACACACACACACACACACAGCCACTCCCCCAGCCCAGTTAATCTATGTCCAGCCTCGGAGGAGTCCAGGACATTCTGCCGTGACCCCCAGAGTTCACCCTGCAGCCGGCCAGGCTAGGGTCAGGCCCCTCCCCTCCCCTCACGCACACACACACACACACACACACACACACAAACCGACACACGCTCCCACACACACACACACACACACACACACACCCACACACAGATATATACACACATACATATACACACACAATCCAACAAACACGCCCGCATGCACACACACAAACACACACACACACCTATATGGACACGCATACACACACATACACACACACACACACACACACACACACACACTACAGAGACCCAATAACAATAACCCAAAAAGATAAGAAATACATATATACTCAAGTCAGGAAAACAAGTCACACACCAAAACACACAGAGTACACACACACACACATACACACGGTGAGCTCAGAGCACGGGAACTCAGAGACCTAAGAGGTGAGTTCTTCACGGTTAAAGGTGGTGACCAAAGTCCATAAAAGCAAACCAAAGACAACACGTTAACGACCCCCTTCGCCCGCTCCCCTCCTCTTTGATGTGCAGCGGTCTTCTGAGGAGGCTGTCTGCAGGACTCTTACTCTGAAACGGTGCCGTGATTTAGTGGCTCAAACAAACAGCCTGCTTCAGTGTCTGGCATTAAAAGACAAGGGAGAAAACGCTTTGTATGGCAACATCTTAAAGTCTGTGCGGTCGTAAAGTGCTGTCACAATGGGATGCTACAAAATCGCAGCCTATTTAGACGTACGTTCACCTTACAGTGGAAATGTCATGCTCGGCCATTTTCTATTATAAGAGCACAGCTTCATATGTGTGCATACCACCTGAAAAGATTCGGTCTGCAGCAGCAACTCTGTGTCCAAAGTTGAAAAGTTGAACCATTCACGTCCATCTGTCCAGGATTTTCGTTCTCCGAATGGGACTGACGAGGTCAAACTTTTTGCAACGTTTCGTGGAAGCCGAGGTGACGTTGCAGATTTTCCACCATGTGAATGAAGCAGCACTCTCTTGTATTAGAAAATAGCTGAGCGTGACAGTTCCCCTTTAAAGGTATATGTGACCCGTCTTTCTAATGTCTTCTCAACAAGCCACGGCCTGTATATGAGCTATCAAGAATCTGTGGCTTCTTTCATTCGATAAAGAGGTTCAATAACAACAAGCCACACAAAAAATAAAGGTTTATGGGGACACGGAGAAGGCTCTGCAGCGTTTCCTTTTATGGAGGGCCAAAGGTATGAGGAAGTATTTTAGAAGCAAAGCGGGAAAACACACTTTGGGCTGGGTAAGTAGCGGGAGGCCCTTGGTGAA
This sequence comes from Lota lota, assembly GCA_026745465.1. NCBI lineage: Eukaryota > Metazoa > Chordata > Actinopteri > Gadiformes > Lotidae > Lota > Lota lota. The sequence goes on along the minus strand of JACYXH010000810.1, from coordinate 1,308,302 downwards.
CGCAGACCCCTTCATTTGAACCTTAAAGCTATCCATCCCCGCCCGGGGTCCGGTCCCCACAAAGCAGTCTATATGAAATACAGAGTCGTTGAGATGAGAGGAAACACTAACTGCTCTGCCCTGTGGCCCATAGTCAGGTTTGGCACTCCCGATGGTGGGGAAGATGGACGCTTTGGGTGGGATGTGTGTGTGTGTGTGTGTGTGTGTGTGTGTGTGTGTGTGTGTGTTCTTATGTTTAATGAACAATATGCCTAAACAACCTCACTTTTTTATTTAATGTGTGTGCCTAGGTGTGTTTGTGTGTGTGCTCTTACGTTTTATGAGCAATATGCCTAAACAACCTCCCTTTTTTATTTGATGTGTGTGCCTACGTGTGTGTGTGTATTTGTGTCTGTATGTATGTTTGTTTTGGTGATTCTTACAGCGGCTAAAATGGAAATCGAGGCACAGCACGCCATTTAAAGCACAAATACACAATTCCCTTTTAAACAAAAACTCCATACAAAATAGCCTAATTAATTTAAAATATAACTACATGGCTGTGAATGTGTGTGTGTGTGAGTGTGTGTGGAGGCATGTGCAAGGCCACTTACTCTCTTTCTCTGTGGCGTTATCTCTAGTCTCATGAGAGCACATTTGTTGAGGGTATTCAGTCTCCTGTGAACACACACACACACACACATACACACACACACACAAACGTTAAAACAAGCCTTTAGACAATCACATATTTCAACCGGAGACCTTTTTAACCCCGACCACAGCTAACTTAAGATCGACAGGAAACAGGAAGGAGGGAAGGAGGAAAGAGGTGACAGAGGGAGAGAAAGAATAGAGGCTCGGAAGGAGAAGAGAGAGGAGAGAAAAGAGGTAGTAATGAGCTGGTGAGTGAAGAACCCCAAACACAAGATGGAAAGACCGAGAGAGGGAGAGAGACACACAAAGAGAGGGAGAGAGAAAGAGAGGGAGAGGGAGAGAAAGACACATATAAAGAAAGGGAGAGAAAGGGAGAGAGACAGAAAAAGAGGGCGGGAGGAGGAGCAAAAAAGGGTCACACATGACACGCCGTCTCGAAAGAATTACAAATGGAGAAAATGTGGGAGGATTGGGACCTAAAAAAGGACTTGAGGAAGAAGAGAGCGAAAGAGAGGGAGGAGGAAAATTAACAAAAAAGTAGAATTGGGAAGAGGAGCAAAAAGGGAAGAAAAACGAGAGAGAAAGTGAGAGAGATAAAGGGGAGAAATAAGTGGCACCAAAAGAGATAAGCAGAAGTAGAGAGAGGGAAAAGGAAGAGTGGTGGACTGGGGCAAAGGGAACTGCTCGGGGAGCTTACACCCCCTCCTCCCCCTCCTCCCCCCTCCTCCTCCTCCAGCCACCTGGCGGGGAGGGGCAGCGGGCGGAGTGGGGGGGGGGTTCTCCCTCTGGAGAGCGCTTAAAGCAGATCGTGTGACAACAATGGGGTGGCGGGGGGAGGAATGGAAGGATGGGGGAGGGAACTTGTGTTGGGGAGGGAGGGGGTGGTGGGGGTAGGGGTCTGGCTTGGCAAGAGACGAGACGGGGTAGTGAGATGATGTCTTCCAGATGTGCAAGGGGGAGACCCCTGCTGTGGTCTACAGCTGGAGACTGATAAAGGAGCCGAGTCCATTAAATAGTCATTATAGACTGGGTGCTTGGAGCCTGGGCCATAGGCCACAACACACACACTGACCCAGGGACAACTCATGGCTTACCCCCCCCCCCCCCCCCCCCCCCCCCCCCCACACACACACACCCCTCCCACACCATTAGGGGTTTTGTATTTTGGCACTTGATGTGTAACTTTACAGTGTCACAAACGCAACTCATTTCTTATGATTTGATTGGAAATATATTTTCATTATAACTGCATTCATTTTATACTGCTACATCAATACTGGGTGGAGTTTATATGGTAGGTTATGATGTGTTTATATCTCTTTACCCTCCAATGGCTGAGTGGTTAGTGTGATTTGACAGAGTATTGTTTATATTTGTGGTTTATTATTGGTAATTACTGGATATATATATATATTTTTTATATATTTTTTTATATGTGTGTGTTGTTATCACATAATGAAGCACAGCAGAGAATCAATTTAAGGAAATCATTTTCCGTTGTTTACTAAAATAGTTGTTGACCGGACCTCTGAGCAAGGCAGCGGTATGATAAGAGGGGAGTCTTCAGAACCTGCAGAGGTATTCAATCCTTATCAGACTCCCCAAACCCCAGCAACAGGAGTCACAAGTTGTTGTGTGAGACGGCGTGTGTGTGAGAGATAGTGTGTGTTTTTGAGAGCATGTTTGTGTGTGTGTGTGTGTGTGTGTGTTTGTGTGTGTGTAAATGTGATTGTGATTGTGTTTTGGTGTGTGGGTTTGAGATAATGTGTGTGTGTGTGTGTGTGTGTGTGTCAAAGGCTCAGATAGTTCCGAGGCTCTTATCTTCATCCTCTTTCATTGGATCAGAAACCCTCGACCACGCCCCCCTTTGAAGCTCAGCCATCATGGAGTCATTTGAGGGAAAATCAGGAGATAACGGAAAAGGAAAACTAAGAGAGAAGAAATATAAGGAGAAAAGAACAACACACACACACACACACACGCATGGAGAGCCAAGGAACGAGAGACAGAGAGACAGAGAGGGAGAGACAGAGACAAAGAGAGACAGAGAGACAGAGAGAGATAGGGAGGTTGTGTTCTGGGGCTCACCTGCAGAGCGCTTCGATGGCGTCTCGGTCCAGGAAGTCGTGATCTCTGGTGACGGAGGAGATGTCGATTGGGAACTGGGCGTCTGGACCAATAAGATGGTAGAGAGACACCGGGACAGACAGGGAGCGAGAGAGAGCGAGAGCGAGAGCGAGAGTGAGAGAGAGAGAGAGAGAGAGAGAGAGAGACACACACACAGACAGACAGACAACTCAAGATTAGCAAGATCTTATTCCTACCACTGATAAGATCATCGTGCTCAGATATACCTTGAGATACCCTCCTCCCCCACCGACCAACCTCCCCCTCGCTTCTAGCCTCCCCCCACCCTCTCAATATGAATGGGGTCCTCTACCCTTAACTCCCCACCCCACCCAGCCGGGGTGCACAGCTTGGAGAGGAAGTAGCGTCTTAGCGGGCCAAACAAACACAGCTGCAGCTTGCTTTTAGATCTCTGTGGAGGGGTGGAGGTGAGGGGTGGAGGAGGTGAGGGGTGGGGTGAAGTGGGGTGAGGTTAGATGGGGGGGGGGGGGGTCGATAGAGGAATGACACTAGATACTCAGGCCTTCAGATTTGGTTTCCTCCTTGTTTTCAACCCGACGTGTATTATTTCCTTAACTGAGGAGTTATTCTTAATATCTTCTACGAGAAGTCACATTATTAGTACAACTTCTTCAACTGTTATATTATCAGCACTACTTTGTCCACGTGTGGCGTTGTCCGCTGTTAGTTCTTTAACACGGTGCATTGAAGTACTACTTTTTCAATGTTACATTATTATTAGCAATATTTCGTCAACTGTTACATTATAATAACTACTCAACAAGGTACATTGTACACAAGGTACACAAATATACTTCAACGCCCTACTTCTTAACCGCAGGAATGAGCAGTCTAGCACAAGGATCTGTGATCTCTAGGTGAATGCAGGTGGCGCGTTTAACGCTTTGAGTCTCAGAATGTGATGAGTCAACCCATTCTTATAACCACAGCCCTCAGGGGTACATCGGCTCGGATAAGATGCTGACCACCTACAAGTCAAAGGAGAGACACGCACCTTTGCAGTACTGTACTGACCCACAGGGCTATCTGTGAGCTTATCTTCACTGAGCCTGACCACACAACAGACACGGGGGGGGGGGGGGGAGAGAATAGAGATTATCTTTTGGATACAAGGGAAGGAAAGGAGAAGAGAGGAGAAAAAAACTAAACGTGATGAGTCTGTGTTAAAATTCCATAGCTGGCTGTGAGCAAGCTGGCAGCAAATCTGGATAAATGGGGGTTTCAGATTGTATTTGTATGTGAATGTGTGTGGTATGCTGTCTTAGCTTTATCCCCCGTCTAGGGAAAAAAGAAAGGGAAGGAAAAGAAATGCTGAACATCTAACTCTGGCAAAGCCAGCGAGGTTCTCTAGGAATAGAACCAACAACATTTAGAGTGCTGGGTTGGTCCTACTTTTAGCTGCCTATGGCCCCGATCAGACAGAGGGCATTTTGCAACCAGCAAAACGCATGGCGCACCTCACTGCCTTTTTTGTTGAAGCCTACAGTTTATTTTTTCGAAAAAAGCAGCTTGCTAGGCCTTTTTTTTTTTTTGTCCCTAGAGCGATAAAACGCAAGGGGCTTAGCAACGCAAAAGTGGCGAGGAAAACGCTTCACTCTCAGTGCAAACAAGTACAAAAAGCCGCCCCAGGCTGCTAAAACGCGCCATGTCTAATGGGGGCTTATGGTCGTATAAATATTGTGCAGATAGCACTATAATGGGGCAGGTTACATTTGAAGGTATGGTTAACTGCGTTCGGTCAATGTTCATTTGAAAGTGGAGGACCAGGTGGAGCATTGTCCGTATACACATTCTGGCTGTGGGTTTTACTTTAAAACTAGTTAGTTCTTGTTTTGTGTGCATGTTTGTCTAGTGTGAGCTATGGTCAGGATTATGCTGAGGGATTTAGTTGTTTATCTACCTGCTCGGTGAAGTAATGCACTGACGCCAAGCATTAACTCCTACCTTACTCCTCAGGAATGTTCTGGAGTGTGTGTGTGTTTGTCTGTGTGTTTCAAGGTTTTGAAGAGTTTTAAAAAAAAAATTGTTTCGCTAAACTGCTTTTGTATTCATATAGAAAAGGACATAGCAATCCTCCATAATAAGCTTAAAAAGCATATATTTGTCCAGTACGAAGAAATGGATTACCTCATGTTTAGCTTCCAACATCCATAGTTTAATAGACGTGGCCTAGTTCACGTATTCGTTTCTCTCCCTCACCATCCCTTTCTTCCCTCACACATATATATGCCTTTCCTGCTATCACTATCATGTATTTCTTTGGCTACTGGTGACTGTAAAGCAGTCAATGTGTTTCGTTTGGAAACTTTTACAACGACATAACGCTGACACAAACAATCAACTGGGTAAACGCCTCTTCCGCCTTCTACGAGAACCAAAAGCTGTGAATCTGGGATCAGGTCTCACTGTGTTACATTGTAATGTAACTTACATTGTTTAACCCGGCACATTGTTAGATTAGATTAGATGTATAACCCAAGGGAAAAATGATAATCCCTAGGAACAGCGGGACACCATACATTACAATAAGATATCAATATAAAAGGCAGAAAAAACGAAATGAGAAATGATATCTAATTCTTCAACGTTGTACACAGAAGAATAACTTCAACGTCCCTAGTGCTTCATGGACTGAAGGGGGGTCTGATAGGAGTCTGATGAGAGTATGATGGGGGGGTCTCATAGGAGTATGATGGGGGAGGTCTGATAGGAGTATGATGAGAGTATGATGGGGGAGGTCCAATAGGAGTATGATGGGGGAGGTCCGATAGGAGTATGATGAGAGTATGATGGGGAGGTCCAATAGGAGTATGATGGGGGAGGTCTGATAGGAGTATGATGAGAGTATGATGGGGGAGGTCCAATAGGAGTATGATGGGGGAGGTCCAATAGGAGTCTGATGAGAGTATGATGGGGGAGGTCCAATAGGAGTATGATGGGGGAGGTCCAATAGGAGTATGATGGGGGAGGTCCAATAGGAGTATGATGAGAGTATGATGGGGGAGGTCCAATAGGAGTATGATGGGGGGGTCTCATAGGAGTATGATGGGGGAGGTCCGATAGGAGTATGATGGGGGGTCTGATAGGAGTCTGATGTTGGGGGTTCGATTATTTGGGGGGGTCCATACCTTCGTAGAGCTGGGCATACTGAGGGAACCCTGCAGCCCTCAGCCAGGTGCACGCCTCCTTGGCTTCTATCTCTGCAGGGAGATGGAAGACAAACAGAGAGTGGATGAGGACGTGTGGGACACAAGAGTTTATCACATTCATCAGGACATCTGTCGGGCGAGTGGGAGTGAAAGAGAGTGAAATACATCCCAACATAACAGCAAAAATCTTGAAAGTAGATAAGAAATACAATCAAATGTATACAGCATAAGTCTTAAAGTAGGTCAAACATACGATCAAACTTAAGCGCTAAAGTCTTAAAGTAGATTGGAAATGCGATCAAATAAACAGCAAAAGTCTCAAGCAGATCAAACACACAATCAAACTTAAGCACAAAAGTCTTAAAGTAGATTAAAGTAAATTAATTTATTCATTTATGTGAATCTGCAGTTCAATGTATAACATGACAAATGACTAATCTGAATGTAAAGAACACCACAAGCCTCGTACAAATTGTTAAAGTGGACCTCTGAATAATTCAAGTCCACAGCTAAACCAATAAATTCCCTGGCTTTTCAGACGTGAAACCTTTCACCTTATTAGCAATCTCACTCGCCACTCAAATGACACACACATACACATGCACACACATACACACACACAGCCCGGTAAAGCTCAGATTCAAAGCACCCTTCACACAAATCGTGTCAACAGCCACTCCAGCACACACACACACACACACGCACATACACTTCTTTAACACACACACACACACTTCTTTAACACGCACTGTCCTGCCACTGGGAAGTGTCCAGCATCACATTTACAGTGTGTTGACATATTGTCAACGGCTGACTGACAACCCCCCACCCCTCCTTTGGCAGGGAGTGTGACATTTGGGCTTGTTCTGCTAAGTACCCAGAGTGGATGTTAGGGTTTACTGTGTGTGTGTGTATTGGAGTGGGGGTCCTCCCTATTATCTGCAGAAGCTCTTTAGATCGTATACGCCAAAAGGCAGCCCAACCCCCCCCCCGGCTAACGCTCCTCAGACACCAGTTTGGACAACCGAGACGGCAGACGAAATAGTGTCTGACTTTACGCTGGGAGAACATCAAGTATGGTACTAGCACAATATTGAGAGTGAAATACTTGCTATGTTGCTACATAGTCCTAAATAGCAGTTCTGGAGAGACCCTGGATATCCTTAAGGTCCCAGTTTACAGAAGGTGTATTTGGTGCAAACAGTTTAAGTGCAAACGAAGACAAACTCACGTTTACACAAGTCTACCTCAAATACTGTGATTGAATCCTGTGTGCAATCTTTGCTATCACAGATTACGACGTGTTTATATCCCTTCTCCCTTCGAGAGGGATAGTCTGCGTTTCTGCGTCTGAGTGTGATTTCACTAATTATTGGGTAAGGGATGCCGAGTGGTTAACTCCATCCTTAGTACAGAGAGAGAGAGAGAGAGAGAGAGAGAGAGAGAGAGAGAGAGAGAGAGAGAGAGAGAGAGAGAGAGATAAATTAAACCCAACTGCTCCTATTTCTAACTTTGGCACAAGGACACACAAAAGCAGCGAGCGTGTGGTGGCCACAGAAGGAGGAGCAGAAATTGATTTGTTAGGTTTGAACTCTAGAGAGAAATAGAGAGACAACGAGAGAGAACAAGGAGGAGAAAGGGAGAAAGAGAAGGAGAAAGAACATTGAGGATGAAGTGACCAGGTAACAGACTCTCAGGGAGGGAGAGATACGGAGAGAGGCATGAAAGAATAAACCAGGCGAAGGCCCCTAGAGCATCCCAGAGCCTTAGCTGAAGCGTATACAAGCATTTACATACCAACAACAAGCCTAGACGGCAGTCAGAGCTCTGGCAACAAGGTGTGACTCGAGCAAGACAGGTTCTCCCCAACGCGTCTTGCAGGGGCCAGGAATTCCTAGAGCCAGCCCGGTGACACCAGCATGTAAACGGGTGTCAAACAGCATTAACAGACAGCTCATTTGTGTGACAATAGAGGCCAGCTTTTCCTTTTTCTCTCTCTCTCTCTCTTGACTGGCTGAGAATTCTGTAGGTTTTCTGCAGTAGTGTTTGCTGGGGCCAGTACCGGTATTTACAGAGTAAATTGTGAATGAAAGAATACCCAACATTCTTGGAGGCCGGCATGTCGCTTGGGGTGAGGGATGCGTACGCATGCATGTGTGCGCGTACAAGTGTGTGTGTGTGTTTGCGAAGGCCAAACTCATGTTTAAGCGCAGAAGACTAAGGAGACGTTAGAACAATTGTAATGAATATCAAAGACAAGCCAACATGGACCCCCCGCCCCACCCAACACACTTAAAATAGAAGCTCTGGGGTCTGCTAGGGATTAAAGCCAGGCTTATTCGATAGCTATGGACACGCTATGACAATGACTTACGGCAGGTAACCCCGAACACGATATGACCTTATGATAAGATAATACTAAATAATAGTCTCTAATATATATATTCTAAGGTGTTGCAAGGTCTCTATTCATACTTCATACTCAAAATATCTTTCTGTCTTTTGTTTGCCTGCAGGAAGCGGACAGGGGCATCTGGCACAAACAACCTAACAATAGAACGACAAGCTTACACACACACACACACACACACACACACACACACACACCGAGAATGCATCAACAATGCATACATCTGGGCTGGTACAAAAAAACAATCTGTCGCATTCATATGTTGAGCCAGAAAAGAGTCTAAATGAAATAACATAAAATGTATAAATATGTTTTAGACCATTTCACTTTACTAACTCCTTAGTCCTGATGCTTGCCCTCACCAACGTGCGTTTTCAAGGGTGTGGACCCTAAATATTCTGCACTTCCACCCCATATTCCTCATCCCTAACTACCTCACTTCCTCTTCCTGCTTCCCTCACAGGAAGAGATCCGCCCCCCCAACCTCCCTCTCCGAGACCACCCGGCCCCTGAAGCCCCTCCCTGGCTTGTCTTGGGGCCCGGAGAATCGGCGGGGAGCCGGCCAAGGCAAACAACGTCTCCGGTGATTGTGTGTACCTAGCTAACATCATCGCAGCGGCAGGACACAATGAGGCTAACCGCAAGATTTAAGCACTTGTCAGTTGGCTAGGCCGGCTCTTTCTTCCCCTGTTCTGTTGGCTGGCGGTTGAAGGAAGAGGAACGTTGAGTCACATCAGCTCCTTAGAAAAACCCACAGGTTCTGAAGATCTTGTCCGAGGTCTGACACGCTGTTCCTTGCGGGCAGTTCTTCTGAAAATGGCAGCTACTGCTACGCCGCCACGCATTCCATTTCCTCCCATACATCTGGTTATCTTGTAATTAGGTGCCTCGCTGTTGGAGCACAAACCGACGCTCCGCCGTCCTCAAAAAGATATTCAGCTGAACCAAAAAGAACACCAAAATGCTGTCTCTCTCTCTCTCTCTCTCTCTCTCTCTCTGCTGTTTTATCCCCCAATGACTTTAGACGCAAAACAGTGGGAGGGTGACCCAGCATGGACATTCCGGCAGCATCTGTGCTCACACACACACACAGCACATGCTTGTATATGTATACACACTGAACACTCCATCTTTAAGGCCTATCCCTTTCTCCTAATTAACTCTTCTCTCTGTTCATACCACACAACATACAGACACACATAAAATACAGAACCATGCCACATTCAGACACACTACATGCAGAAATACACATCACATACAGAAACATGCATCACATGCAGACACACACTACATACAGAAACACACATCACATGCAGAAACATACATCACATACAGACACACACTACATACAGAAACACACATCACATGCAGACACACACTACATACAGAAACACACAACACATGCAGACACACACTAAATACAGAAACACACATCACATACAGAAACACATATCACATGCAGACACACACTTCATACAGAAACACACATCACATGCAGACACACACTACATACAGAAACACACAACACATGCAGAAACACACTAAACAGTAGAGTCATTTGAGTTGGTGGTTTCAGAAGTAAACGTGAAGGTAAAACTATAAAACCCAGAGTGGCTGCTCCAGTCCCATGATTAGCTGACTGAAACACATCCAGGTCCCCGGGTCTCGGTCTGTAAAATAACGTTTTATGGCTTCAACGGTTATAGAGGAAACAGTTCTCTTAGGATCTCAGGGGATTCCCAACTTGCTTTAACAACGTTGTGGCATTATATTTGGCTGATATGAACAGACAGACGGAAACCCTTGAGGTGTGAGCGTGTGTGTGTGTGTGTGTGTGTGTGTGTGTGTGTGTGTGTGTGTGTGAGTGTGTATGTGTGTGTTACCTGGTCCAGGCAGTGTTTGTGTGTGTGTGAGTGTGTGTGTTACCTGGTCCAGGCAGTGTTTGTGTGTGTGTGTGTGTGTGTGTGTGTGTGTGTGTGTGTGTGTGTGTGAGCATGTGTGTGTGTGTGAGTGTGTGTGTGAGCATGTGTGTGTGTGTGTGTGTTACCTGGTCCAGACAGTGTGTGTGTGTGTGTGTGTATGTGTGTGTGTTACCTGGTCCAGACAGTGTGTGTGTGTGTGTGTGTGTGTGTGAGCATGTGTGTGTGTGTGTGTGTGTTACCTGGTCCAGACAGTGTGTGTGTATGTGTGTGTGTATGTGTGAGTGTGTGTGTGCGTGTGTGTATGGCAGGGTTGGTTTTACAGCGGTGAAAGACAGAGCCGCATGGAGAGTAGAGAGGTAACGAGTGCTCTATCCTAATAGAGATCTCAGACGGATCACAAGGGGTGGGGGTTTATTTTGGAATGCAGCCAAAGTTGAACTGCTTGCAGGGGAGGGGGGGCGGGATGGGGGGGTGGACCTAATCCTAACCCCCTATGTCCACTGTTCAGTTCTAAAATTACCCCCAAAAAAGCACCCTGTGGTCTCTCTCTCAGTTCAACTCTACTCTCCCCATCTCCCTCTCTCTCCATCTCTCTCTATTTCTCTCTCCAGCCTTCTCTCTCTTTTTCTCCCTGTTCAGTCTCAGTTCAACTCTGCTCCCTCCTTCTTCCCTCTTTCTCGCTCCCTCCTTCTACTCTCAGTTGAACTCTGCTCCCCCCTTCTCCCCTCTTCCTCTTTCTCTCTCTCCATCCCTCTACTCTCAGTTAAACTCTGCTCCCCCCTCCCTCTCTCTCTCTCTCTCTCTCTCCATCCTTCTCTCTCTCGCCCACTCTCCTTCTCCCTCTCTCTATACTCTCAGTTCAATTCTGCTCACCCATTCTCCTCTCTCTTGCTCTCTCTTCCTGTGACAGGAAGTTCTCACAATCGACGGCCAGAGTTCCCCTCCTGCGCGGCGGAGGCAAGTTCTGGTCTGGCCCGGCTCCCAGCAGCTCCCGGGTCCACAGGGGAGTTGGTTGAGCCGGCTCCAGCAAACAAAGCAATCTGCTCCTCACCTCAAAGACTCCTGCTCCATATACGGCAGGCCGGAGGTCACCGATCTGAATACAATTAATGAAGGAGTCGCCGTCCGGCACTTTAAAGTCCTCCGATCAGAGCGGATTCGCCAACCAACTCGATTGTGAATTGGGTTCCCCCTTATCAGGATTTCTCTTATCCGTATTTACCGGGGGGAGGGGTCTGAGAGTGCAGACTGTCAAACAGTGAAACAAGCCCCATCAGAGGGTTCTTATCACCTCCAGCATGGCACTCTCTGTGTCTCTAGGGCCCGCCAAGTGGGCCCAGACAGGTGAGGAGAGATAAAGCCGCTCCTGGGGCAGACGGCGGTCTACATTAGAGAACGGTTCGGGTCGCATCTGAACGAGATGGGAGCAGATGAGGAGGTAGGAGCCATAAAGGGGGACCGATAACCGTTGGAGCGAGGAGAGTTCTCGAAAGAAGAGCAGAGGTCCCCGGCCAAGGGACCACAGAGGAATGTAAACACGGCATGGTTTGATGGGTGTCGGGTTGTGGGCTCATCTGTCCTTCCTCCAGGGTCTTCATGTTCCTCACGGAGAGGAACGTGAGACGGTCGGGCCAGAACAACCAGAACACCACCATCTGGCTGGTTGCAGGATCCAATCCCCCAAGGACACACACACACACACACACACACACACTCTCACACAGACCAGAAGATAGATATAATGAGCCATGCAGTACCACAGTACCATTCCACATACCCACCACCTGTCAGTTTACACACACACATACATGGAGAGAGAGAGAGAGAGAGAGAGAGAGAGAGAGAGAGAGAGAGAGAGAGAGAGAGAGAGAGAGAGAGAGAGAGAGTACTACAGCAACAGACTTGGAAAGAGAAAAAGAAGGATAGAAAAAGAGACAGTCAGCAAGAGTGACAGCAAAGAAAATAGAGATAGAAACCGAGAGGGAGAAAGACAGTGAGAAACAGAGAGAGAGAGACAGTGAGAAACAGACTCAAAAACCGAGAGAGAAATCAAGGGAGGGAGAGAGAGAAACAGAGAGAGAGAGACAAAGAGAGAGAGAGAGAGAGACAAAGAGAGAGACAGAGAGAGAGCGATAAGAGTGCAGCTGGCCCAGATGGATCATCGCAGGGCTAACCCAAAAGGTCTCTCAGTTCCCCTGACGACAGATTTATGGTCATGTGACCAGAACCACGGCCCTCTTCACCCCAACGGCCCAGCTAACCCGACCCAGCCGGGGGGGGGGGGGGGGGGGGGGGGGGGGGGGGGACCGGCCCTGTCCCCCGCCACGATCAAACCACCAATGACAGACCGGCTGCGTGCCGATCAACATCAAGTCAAAGTTGCGGCCAGGGAAAAAGGATGGGTTGAGAGCACAAACACTGAGATATCTGGGTTTCTTCAGAGGACAGGGTGTGTGTGTGTGTGTGTGTGTGTGTGTGTGTGTGTGTGTGTGTGTGTGTGTGTGGCTATAAATCCTTCAGATAAGGCCCCAGCATACATCCTGTTTGACAAAAGAAGCGCAGATGGACGCTGCAGCAAAGGCCAGCCCCTCCAGCCCATGCATAGCAGGAAGAGAGACAGGAAGTCGGTACTATGGTCGGTTTACTTTTTATGAAAAAGAGAAAATACCGTTTGAAATAAAGTTTCAACTTTTTGCCCTTATCTGTACCTCAAATCAAATCAAACTTTATTTAGAGGGCACGTTTCATGCAAAACAGCCATAACAAGATAAACAGCACAATAATAACAAGCAATTAGTATATCAAAGTCCCTGGTTCTACTGTTGCTGGTTGGCCCAGCCAGCTGAATCTGTTTTGGTCTTAAATTACATTCAAGCACAAGGTTAAATAGTCCCTCTAAAACCTACGGAAGTAGGGCAAACAGCCGAGGAAAAATATAAGAACCCGCAAGTCACGTTTCGTCTCCCAAACTCGTCTTTAAAAAGAACGCAGCATGGAGCGCTCAACAGACGCTGCTCTCAAAAGGTTCAGGCAAAAGGCCAGAGTCCCGCTGACTAAATGCAGCCATTGAGAGGGCAGGAGCAGGCATTGTAAACACATAAAACGACAAACGTATAGGCAATGGTATTACACTTAATTGACCTATAGTTATGAATGCACAATACAACCGCCACATTGAGACGGAGAAGAAAGCCCAACCCAGGTTTTGTTTTTTCTTCCCACTTATTTGATTGTCCTCGTCTCTTAGGAGCAGTAGCAGTTTTCCACAGGGGGGACGGGGGGGACGGGGGACGGGGGACGGGGACGGGGACGGGGGGGGGGGGGGGGGGGGGGGGGACGCGTTATCTGACAGCCCGCAGCGATGCTGCGCTCACGAGATCCTGGCAACTTCTTCAGATTTAGTTCACGTAACAGTAACGATTCAGAAGGCTTCCATGTGCAGCAGAATTACCTTACGACTTCAATCACTCAATAACCAATAACGTGACCTCTTTAAGCACAAACGCCAATGCTCGTTATGCGGACGTGCTTTTTGGTATCCGTTAGATTGATGTCCGTTACATATAATTGTAATGAATAGATGTGTTATTCAACTGTGTTTTACTTACGAGTAAGTATCATTTCGGATGCCTGTGGTCTAGAGCGGGTTAAGAAAATGCCGAATATACTCCGTGTTGCGCCCTTGAAGGCGACGGGTGTCCGTGAAGGGGCTGGGAGTCCCACTTTAGGGGAGAGCCCACATGATAGATCCAGAGGACACACAACCACCGATTCAAACTCTATTCGATTCCAAATACATCCGAGAGATTGCGCGACACAGTAAATCCATGGGTTTAACTCTTCTATATGTTCGAGTGGGGTCGATAAGTGAGAGAAGTCCGCGGCGTTCTTCAAACGCCTGCTGACACGTATCCTGCGAGTGTGTGAATGAGGGTCGGAGCTGGAATGTGAATGGAGCGTACTAGTGTGAATCAGGCTTTAGGAATGGCTCATTCAGCCGTGGCTCCACCTCCAGCTGCAGTAGCCCACCTGATACACCCCACCACCCCCAGGACACAGCGCCCTGGTCATGGACATGTGGAACGAGGTGAATTAGCCAGTCCATAATATCGCATTCCAGATTAAAGCATTATATTGCGCGCGTCTGATATGGTGAGAGCCGCCCCATGCGTAACCGCAACGCTTTGGACATGTGTGACTATCGCCTTATGTACGTCCATGCATATTAAAATGCAATCAGATGTTGCTGGCATGATTCATTCATTTTGGAATTAACATAAAAATAAGTAAATTCCTTCTCGTAGCCTACTGACAGCAATGTAGTATAGCTATTAATGGCCAGCAACGATGTTCGGATTTAATACTAACAGGCCTTACATTAACAATCGTACTCCGGACATCAATTGCGTTTATTGTAGGCCGAGAGAGAGAGATATCTCTCTATCTCTCTCTCTGTCTGTCTCTCTCTGTCTCTCTCTCTCTCTCTCTCTCTCTCTCTCTCTCTCTCTCTCTCTCTCTCTCTCTCTCTCTCTCTCTCTCTCTCTATATATATATATATAGCGATATAGATATATAGATATAGATAACAAAAGTAGATATTTGAAGTTAAAGACTGGGCTTTTGCCACAGGGAGCTGTTGCTGTTCACGACGGCGACAAACGCTAAACAATTAATGATTGACATTCCATTTGAATTAGCCTACCTCCTTTTCCATTTGTCCCCCGTGTCTCACTCGCACACACCTCTCCTCATATCGGCTTAGGTGCTGATCAGAGAGGAGCCGGTCGGTCGCGATGAGTGGACGGAGTTTCATCAAATTCCTCTTTAGTTGTCTTTATCTCCACATCTCCCTGTGCGCACTGCGCGCGTCCAGACACACGTCACACTGTCAAATCATTTATAATCTACAAAAAAATAACATATTTCACTGTCCATCTGCAAACATGTTTACTCTCGTTTTGCGGTTTGAATGACTTCCAGAATTGAAAGTGATTCACAGTCGAAGTGCCGCCGTCTTCAGCGGTTCCCTCGCAGATCCGCCCCCCCCCCCCCCCCCCCCCCCCCCCCCCCCCCCCCCCCCCCCCCCCCCCCCCCCCCCCCCCCCCCCCGACACACACACACAGTTTGCATATCATTAGTTAAACAACGTGGCGACAACTTTGAGACGCTCCTTTGTTATCAGAGATTAGTCTGAAAAGCGCAAGTGGGGCCTTGAAGAGAAAACCAACAGTTACCATACTGCAGCAGGTATGGTAATGCCCTGCAAGCCGTGGCCCTGTTCACAGTGAGATTATGCTGGTGGACAGGCGCGAACGGATTCCCCAGTGAAACACGTAGTTGGCCGTATTACTACACTATGCTATTGGGGACGCCTATCCATACGTGTTACAACTGTTTGTCGACTGCTTGTTTGGATTGAAGACATAAGCATTCATGCTTTGTCTTTGGCGGTACTGGTTCTACCAATCCAACTGGATGAGCAAAAGGCAAAGTAAAACCCCTTGCTAGTCTCTAACCACCGTTTCTTTCCTGGATTGTGCCATACTTTCACCGCCCTTTAAAGAGTGGAACAAATTACATTTAAACACATTGAACGCTCTCAAAGGCCTCGCTACCTCACCTAATCTGACCCCCATCTAGTCCAACCCCCCCTCCCCCCCTCTCTCTCTCTCTCCATGTTCACCTAGCTGGCATTCATCTGGTGGGTATGATTAAAAAAAAAATGTATCACCATGGTGATGACATGGCTCTGAGTCAGGCTCGGTTGTAAATGGTCCAGATAGAGCAGAGGGAAGGGAACATGTAATCCAGAGAGAGGGAGAGGGAGAGGGAGAGGGGGAGAGAGAGAAAGAGAGAGAAAGAGAAAGAGAGAGATTCAAACCAGCCAGAGGAAACGATGAGGCACAGACTTGCTGGCCGACAGAACGCCAGAGAGTGTGTCGCCATGATGATTCACCATGTTCCGCCCAGCGCCGAATGAGACACCATTCCGGAGACTTCTAGCGCGGGCCAGGCTAGCAACCCGAGGGCTCACAGCGCTGAGATGTTTAGCGGACACTTTTAACAGGGGAACGGCTTGACAGATGCGTGTTGTTTAGGAGCAGGTAAGGGGTTACAGGGCGTCCCGCTCAGCAGAGTCCTACGCGGTCAACTGCGGACAGTGGGGGTTCAAACTAGTCCAAACCAACTAAACCAGACTATCCTACATGCAGATCATTGACTATTTACTGTTCGTATTTTAGTCATTTAGTAGACGCCTTTTGCCAACGCAACTTATTTTTCCGTAGGAGTCAAACAGCAAACCAGAAGACTATGGTGCTCCCTGGTTATGTTCAAATGCAAGGGTGCTTCGACCAATATAAAGTGGCATGTTAAGCTCTGTGTATATAGGGATTATGGAATTTCCATAACTTCCATAAACACTGCATTTGAACCAATATGTTGATTGGAAGTCACCCCTAGTTACCCCCAAACTGAGGTGAATGTGGCTGAACCGCTGATATTCACCACAGCGATCAATGGCTTCCGATGAATACAACAGTGGTATCTTTTGTTTTTTAATAATAAACAGTGATAGCTGGTCTTTTTTTATTTTTTTGCTTCCTGGGTCGACCGTGAGCCAAAGCAAAACATCATGTGGTCGGTGTTGATAGATGACAGAGTCACAAGGACCGAACAGAGAATGTCATCAATCTCATGTGGCTATTTGTCACAAATGAAAAATAATAATGTTAGCCCTTTCAAAGATGATGAAATGATTGGGAATGGCTGATGTTTGAAATTGGCCGTCTTACATGGGTGAGGTAAGTGCCATTCCATGAGTCATCGGGAGTCATCTGGTTGCTTTGAGTACACTTTTATACAACCAAAGGAAAATAACTAGTGTGTGTGTGTGTGTTCAAGGTATATGGTTTTCTTGCGGCATTGAAGTGGCAGTGAATACTACAAAGCATTTGTGATCATTTGTACTGTAATTTCTACTAAACGACTTAAATTCTAACTATATAGAAGTGTGAAAGAGAGTCAGAGAAAGTGAGAGAAAGAGCAAGTGAGAAAGAGAGAGAGAGAGAGACACACACACACACACACACACACACAACCACACACAGAGAGGTAGTGTGGAAAAAACACAAGGAGGGCAAAGATAAACACAAAAAGCCAAATGATCAAACAAAGTAAATTCGCCGCACCTCAAAGGTTCCCCGACCCGACCCGATCAAAGTCTCCACATGGGTAACCCAGACTACACCAGCACACACCGAGAAAGACTAGGGCCATACCCGCTATGCTCCTGCGAGCTGTGTCTTTCGTCTGAAGCAGGCTGCACACAAACATCCCCACAGACACAGGGTGGAGGGTTTAGTGCATGCGAGATCAGAGACAGAGACCTGTTCTGCCGCTGGCTTCAGGGCACACGAGGGGGCTTCTGTAAAACGTCTCCTTCACAATGATTGGCTTGATCTCTGTCATGGTCCAGATACGTATCAGACACGCTTCTGGATAAGTAGCTGGTTAGCTGGGATACAGGCAGTGGAAGTTAGGTGTTTTAGCGATAATGGTAGCTAATTAAGAATGACTTAGGATGTACAGAATACACAGGTGGTAGGATAGGCTGGTAGTGGCTATGGCATACTGTTTATGGTGTTTGATTTCCTGCCGAAAGGCACTGGGTTTGATACCCTATGTCCGCAATCTACCTGTAGACATGACCCTGACCTTCTCATAAACTACATCTGAAATCACTAAAGGACACATCGGATGAAATCGTCCAAATGACAAAATAGTCAAATGGCAACATAAAGGTACTGATCGGCAGTTGATTGGTATAAAACATTCTGATAACGATAAGGATCTACTGTCACTTGTCGAGGTTGCTATGATGGAACTGTTGATTTGCCGCCATAAATTCCCAGGTAGTTAAAGTTCCAAAGTCCTACATCAGCAAATCAGCAATCCTTTAAGATCATTTAAAGTTTAGATCTAAACAGCTCAGTGTAGAGATGTAATCTTTGTTCATGGAAAACTGGGGGCCTTTTCCTTTTTGGGGTGGGGGGGGGGGAGTTTGGTGTCATGGGTTGTAAACTTTATTGGGTGACCCATGACCCAAGACAGAGGGAAAGCAAAGGGTGAGGAGATGAGAAGAGCAAAAAACAGACAGAGAGAGAGAAAGAGAGAGAGAGAGAAAGAGAGAGGGAGGGAGAGAGAGGGACAGAGAAATAGAGAAAGAGAGAGAGGAGAGAGAGAGGGAGGGAGAGGGAGGGAGGGAGGGAGAGAGAAATAGAGGTGATAGACCTAGTCTAAAAGAGAGGGATAATTTAAGAGAGCAAGAGAGAAAGATAGAGACAAAGAAAGAGAGCGAGATAGAGATGGAGAGGGAGGGAGGGAGGGAGAGAAGGATTGAGAGAAATAGAAGGGACAGAGAGCTAGAGTCTGAGAGAGAGGGGGAGAGGTTTAAAAGAGAGCCAGAGCAAGAGATGGGGACAGAAAGAGACATAGAAGGACAGAGATACAGTGAGAGAGAGAGAGGGGGAGAGAGAAAGAGAGAACAAGAGAGAGAGAGAGAGAGGGGGAAAGAGAGAGAGAGGAGGGGAAGAGAGAGAGAGGGGGGGAAGAGAGAGAGGGAGAGGGAGAGAGGGGGGGAAGAGAGAGAGAGGGGGGGAAAGAGAGAGAGGGAGAGAGAGAGAGAGAGGGGGGGGGGGAAAGAGAGAGAGGGGGGAAGAGAGAGGGGGGGGAAGAGAGAGAGAGAGAGAGGGAGAGGGACAGCCTTGGGCTCAGCCTTCAGAGAGTTCACTGGGCGGACATGTTCGGCCAGAGGAGTCCAAACACCCCACGGGGCGTCAACAAGAACACAGGGAGATAACCCCCACATCTGTCACCCCATGTCAAAACAGTCTGCCAACGACGTCACCCTAAAAACACACTTTCATACTTGGCTTTTAAGTGACGTGTTTTTAACATTTGTATTCTAATGTCTCATATCTCCTACCGTATATCTTATTGTTTCAAAGTACTTCTAATTTGATATTCTTTGTTATTTATTTAGTATAATTATATTTTATCTGGTCTTGTATTTATATATATTTTTTATATTTGAATGTACCTTGTAAGCAGTTATTATTGTGCACGATGAAGCACTTTGTAAACTTTGTTTTTAAAAGTGTGCCTCACAAATATAGTCTATTATTATATTCTAATATAATATAATATTATATAATATTATTAAATGATTACATCTGTGTTATACAAGAGTATTATTCAAGAGTGGTTTGGGACACAACTAACCCAGATGAGGTTCTGCTGGAGAAAGTCCTCGTGGTCTCTCATCCTGTCGGGGGATATTGGTCACGGAGCTCAGTTTGTCATCTACTTCAGTCTGTCACTGTTGCTCTGCTCAGGCAGCTAATGTACATCCAATATACTCCTATTCAACGTCTTCTGTGTTTCCATGGTGCTCGTGTGTGTCTATGTTGTTTACCCCAACTTTATATAGAAACGTTTCATTATTTTGTAATGAATTGATTCATTAATTCTCTTATTGACTTTATCTCATGCAGTACTGATAAGTCAATACGTGAACAGAGGCGAATAAAGACATGAGGGGAAAAGAAAAACAGAGAAAAATAATGTGAGAGGGAAAGAGAGAGAAAGAGAGAGAGTATGTGTGCTCTCTCAACATGTGTGAGTTTGCATATTTGCGTTTTATAAATGTTCATAACAGGAACCTCCAGAAATAGCTTGTCCCTGGCCTTAGGGTCGAGCCCCATAAGAAACCGATAAGTTTAGAGAGAGAGGGAGAGAGAGGGGGGAGAGAGGGAGAGAGAGAGTGAGTGAGTGAGTGAGAGAGAGAGAGAGAGACAATGCAAGGAGGAAATTGAGGGAGACAGCGCCTAGGCAGACACACATGCCACACACACACACACACACACACACTCACACATGCACACATGCACTCATGCACACACACACACACACACACACACAAACAAAGGAAGTGTGAAGCAGACAATTGTGCACCAAATGCCTGCCTCCACCCTCCACCCTCTGGAGTGATCTAGATCACAAAAGACACACGCACACACACACACACACACACACACACAAAAACACACACCGATACACACACACACACTCACACATCAACACCCACCCACCCACCCACCCACCCACACACACACACACACACACACACACACACACACACACACACACACACACACACACACACACACACACACACACACAGATGCCATTATCTCATTATGGATTGTCGTAAAGATTACACACAGACATCTCCACTGGGAGTTCTCCATGTTGGGGGATTTACCCCAGCGTTCTACTGGTGGCTCCTCACCTCCTCACCCAGGTCATCCACACACCACCTAACCCAGCCACTAACACTCCCAGCTGAGTTGAAACTCTGAACCCTGGCTGTCGGGGGGACTCCTGATGGCTGCTGGCAACCCTGCAGGGTTTAATGGAGTGAGATGGTGTCAACAGGTACCTCTCACCCCACGCCTTTGAAGTCAGACCAGGGAGTCAAACCAGGGAGGCAGACAAGGGAGAGAGACCAGTGAGGGAGTAAGACCAGGGAGTCAGACCAGGGTGGGAGACCAGGGAGTGAGACCAGGCAGGGAGCAAGACCAGAGAGTCAGACCAGGGAGGAAGGGAGACCAGGGAGGAAGACAAGGGAGGGAGTAAGACCAGGGAGTCAGACCAGGGAGGAGGATCAGAGAGGGAGACCAGGGAGGGAAACCAGGGAGGGAGGGAGACCAGGGTTCAGCCCAGGGAGGGAGACCAGGAAGGGAGAGAGACCAAGGAGGGAGGGAGACCAGGGAGGCTGAACAGGGTTCAGCCCATGGAGCCACTGTTCTCCCACAAGGCAATACCACCAGGGTGCTGGCAAGGCTACTGTACAGTATATCTTAGTTTTAATGGGCATCAATGTCAAGAATGTAGAGACACACAGTGACACACATATACACACACACGCACACACACACACACACACACACACACACACACACACACACACACACACACACACACACACACACACACACACACACACACACACACACACACACACACACACTAGTACTGCTACTAAATGGTAAAATGCCCAACCCAGCAGTGCATACTGACACAGATGGCTAAACACAACTCCACAGCAGTAATTGCAAGGGGAGAATTAACAGTGGCCACAGTAACGGAGTATCTGGAATCTGATAAGATATTATGTGGAAACAGCCAAAATTCCTTCTTCTCACTTAGCTGGCACTCAATCTGGCTGGTTTGCGGCTGCAGACATCTTAAAGGAGTTAAAACACACGTTTCTGTTGCTAAACCTTACCATATGTGGACCCTCAGCTACGGCGGTCAAACGTTAGAATTATGATGAGCCGTTGTTTAAATACTGGGGGAGGAATGTGATATAGTGGCTCACACAATATACAAACAAATAAAATAGACACATAGAGACACACAGACCCACACATACACTCTGTCTCGAGAGGATTTCACAAAAACTCACCCCAAACCACATTTACACACACACACACACACACACACACACACACACACACACACACACACACACACACACACACACACACACATAGCCACACACACCCATACACCCACACACACACCCATACCCATCCACCAACCCACCGACCCACACACACACACACACACACACACACACACACACACACACACATACACACACACACACACACACACAAACCCACATAAAACCGTTGCAGAAGCACAGCCCGCTGCTCATATTTTTCTCGTTAGTCATGCGTTGGATTTCACATTAGGGACGGATCATCCTAGAGAGAGGAGGGAGGAGAGTGGAGGGAGGGGAGTCGCTAAGGTCAAAGGTCAGATGGGCCCTCGAGATGAGGAAACATATCTTGGGGGAGGGGCAACTCTGTGTATGAAAAATCGTTTTTGGAGGACTTTATGGCAACACGTGCAACACATACAGGTCAAACGGCGGGAGATGTGAGATTGTGACGTCTGGAAGAGAAGATACCGCGGCATCGGCCGCGAGTCAGGTTAGAGCTGCGGCGCGGGAAGAGTTAAAGCGAATGCCAAAAGAAAATACATAAAGTAAAAACAGTCCAGAGAGGCTTGGAGGTATGTTACCGACATACTACAGCCGAATGACGGCATAGAACAACCTGGTGTCCTATGCTGTTATTCCCACTCTCTTCTTTCAACCCACTTTCCTGTTTGTCCTCGCTCTCCTGTCCGTAACGGCACAAAAGCACAAAACTAAAGTAAACAGCCAGAGGTGAAACATCTAGATTTATCATCGCATCATTACAATCTCAACCCCTGTTCTGTTTAGACTCAACCACGGAGAAATGCTTAATGCTAAATATTAGAATGGATGTAAATCAGTTCCAGAGTAGTAGGTTGACTGTTGAAATGGGAGCAGCTCCCCTGCATGTTCTCCACTGAGAACAGTACGTTAAGCCCTTCTCTTGGCTCAGATTATCACGTCTCTTCATCCATCTGCAGCTGGGCTTCCAGTCTTCGATTCAACTCTCTGCAACCTCTCGTCCTCAACTAAATCGTCATTGCTGAAGTCAGTAGTAAGTAATGTGTGTTTAGGCCCAAAATAGACTGAAAAGCATATTAATGATGATACATTTATAGTACCACCACTCTATAGCGCAGACAATTTCATCTGTAATAAGTAGTTAGTGGTTATTAGTAGCTACTACAAACTTCTCTGTATACTTCTCTAACTGGTGCTTTGCTGCTGTAAAAATGTTCCCTCATGGGTACAATAAGAAAATGTGCCATCTCATCAATTTAATCTCAACGTCGTTGTAAATGTGCTCCAGTGGATATTTCATAAACATTTGAAAGGAAAATGTACAATTGTTCCCTAGGTGGTCATATTCTGGAGCCACACACAACCCTTTAAGAGCATGAGTACCGTTATTAATCAAGAATGAACTTCCACAAGGTGGAATCCCTATAACGTCTTCAGACGAAAGCTTTTCTAAGAATCGTTAAAGGTCATCTTAGATAAATGAGGCCAGCCATGTGGCTTCTGAAGCACTCTTTCATTCATAATACATGGAAATGTTCAGAGCTGTTTTGCTCGACTACGAGAGGTTAAACAGCAATTCATCTCGAGAATAATTTCTGTACGGGTTGAAAAAGGGCTTCCCAATTGGCCATGTGTGGGATCTGCGTCAGCGTAGGTTATCAATAAAAAAATTATCGTATTTCTACACTGTTCTCATGACCCACACCAAACAAAAGTTTTGTTGTAATTTAGGTTATTTTTTTAGCAGCTTAGCGCACTAATGTCTCTCTTTGACAACGGGAATTGTTGACTCAAATGGAGATGCTTCATTGTGAAATTTAAAATGTTGGAAAGAGACGGAATCCAATCCAAAAAGCAGTGCAGTGGTAGGCTTAACAGTCGACACAAAATGTATTTGCTAAAACTTCATGCATTAGCTCGTTGTACTGGTATGTTACATTAGATTGTGACAATGGTACGTTTTATCTGTTTGTTATGTACAAAATAGTGTAGTGGCTAGGGCGTTAGGTTCTGGGTTCAATCCCCAATGTCTGCAGCCTAACCAATAGGCATTCATGAGCAAGAGGCCCTAACCCCTACCTGCTCTTCAAATACATGGATCTGATTTCACTGTAAGTAGCTTTGGATAAAAGCATCTGCTGAATCACTAAATACTTATATTAGTGTGTCATATTGCTATTTAGGGTGGCCATTATCAGTGGCACTGCTAAATATCGGAAAACAGACAGACACCAGAGACACGGAGAGGGAAGGCGGGAAAGACTTCCCTTCCTCAGAATGTTGGGAGACATCATTCCGAGGGTGGGGTTGGCATGGAAACCATGCGCTCTGTGAAAGTTAGCATAGGTGCCAAACATGTGCCAGCCTCCTCTCAACACCAATAAATCAGAAGGGGCCCTGGTGCGAGGTCGGACTTTCAGCAGAATCAGTCCTCCTGCGGGGGCCATTTTGAGTGAGGAGCGGTAATTTGAACTCAAATGAGGAAGAAGAGAGTCACGATTGACAGTTTGGCAAGAAGATCAGAGGAACGTAACCAGGATCGGAACCACAGAAAGTGTTGATTCTTCGGATAGTTCCATGCTGTTTTTGACAGTTGGGACTTACATTTGAAATCTTGTAATGTTTTCCAATCCTGCTACATTAATATGATCATCAACATAGCTAACCCAATATGCATACATCATCTTTGGAAAACGGCATCATCGTACAGATACACTGACGCCAAGTAAGCTGTCTTACTAGCTATTTAGCTGTCTTGCTCAATAGCCTTGTATATAGCTAGTTGTTTTTTGTCCCCTAACTTTAAGTCCCTTCGAATTCAAATATTCCCACATTTTCGTGAGTTTTTAGAATGACTCTTTCCACTGAATTTCCAAAGGGCAGACCCTCCTGCCAAAGGGCAGGAGGGTCAGTGGAAAGAGTCATTCTAAATTCAGTGGAAAAAGTCATTCTAAAAACTCTTGTATTTCCTTCTCTGTTTGGAGCAGTCATGGAGTTCCACACAAGTGGGGAGGTGGAATTCCAGAGAAAGAGATGGGTCTGCCTGCATCCATCCCTGACCAGAACCTCTCAGCGAGTAACACAGGAAGCTAATGTCTTCGCTCACCTCGACCTCTGACCTATGCTGAACTATAACCTGGGGGAAGCCACGTGACAAAACATTCCATCCGTTAGTCTGTCACAACAAACACAAAACAGGTACACTTTTTTTTGTTATTAGAATGTAAAATGTATGACTGCGCTGGCATATTTGTTCTATACACTCCCTTTGTTCCTATCCTATTATTTACCTTTTTATTTTTTTATTATTGTCTTGCATTGTCTTTTAATGATGGTCTTTTAAATGTATTCATAATGAGATAACATACCTGCCTATATAAAGCACTTTGAATTGCCTTTGTGTTTGGAGGGTGTTATATTAAGAAACCTAAATTATATTTAATCCAGTTGGGGTCCATTGCAAATGGTTAAGAAGTTAGGAACCATATCATTCCAAATGTACCTCATGATCTCCACCAGACTCAAATCTTTCCATCGTGTCTCTTGACAATGAGTATCGTTAAGTGATTGGTCGACTAAAATAATCAATTACTAACTAAATGAATGTAAAATTCAAAACATGAATTTATACATGTGGCGTTTGTGTGAGAACAATGGCTGGAAGTTGTACTTTTCATGAGGTTGTAAGTGGTCTGGACACATAGGCAAATATATTAGCAAAGAGATACTTCATTCACTGCTTTTTTCTGTGTCCATTGTTTATTCAAGTTGTCTTAGCATAACATGCTACAATTAATAAAGGGCAAATTCCCTTCTGAACACTTAGCAGGTTAATTCCCCATTATTTACAGCTATTCAAAAAGCTACTTTTAATAACAATAATAAGATAGAGCGACTGAGGACCAGAGAGAAGCCAGAGAAAGAAGGTATTTTTCCAGGCTGACCTTATTACACAAATTCAAACATATGGGGAATCCACCAACAAGGAAACAGATGGAGCACTTCGGAGGGACGTGTTTGGACATCGGGAAAGTGTATTTGTATGTGTGTTTTTGTGTGTGTGTGTGTGTGTGTGAACATCAGTGTATATTGATGTATGGACAGATAGAAGATACTTCAGTACAAAGGTGAATAATAAAACTAGACAATAAAATTAAAATAAACCTCTGTATCCACAACATCGGTATCAACAACAGTAAAAATACACGCATGTGTGTGTGTGTGTGTGTGTGTGTGTGTGTGTGTATGCGTGGACACATGCATGTATGACGTGGACTGAGCTATCTTTCATGCTGCGAAAGGCCTTTTAAAATGCTGGTCAACAAAGCTACATATAGAAAAGTGGAACGTAGTGCAGTAACTACGTCAACTCAGCACTTTTACTTCTCTCTCTCTCTCTGTTTATATATATATATATCCATCTTCCACTGTCTCTGTCTATCTCTGCTACAGGCTGCAGCCAGTTCATTGGCTATACATACATAAACACTGAGTAGGTAGCCGTGTAGTATGTGTGTGTTTTGTGGGTGGGTGGGGGACAGGAGATACGGTCAGGGCTCTTACCCCCCCCCCCCCCCCCCCCCCCTCCCCTCCTCCAGGGTCCCGCAGGGACTGTATCTGAACTCTGGTGGGTGGGGGTCAGGGACGGCTGGGAGCCCTAAGCCCTTCCATCTGGAGGAGGGTAGAAATGACCCTTATCTCCATACGTCTGATTATTATTACATTGGTCTGCCTTTCTCTCCCTGGGTCCTCCCACTGTAGCACCAGAGGGGGGGTAGAACCTTGGAGAAGCATGGTAAGGTTGCGTTTGGACCAGATTTAAAAGGAGGGAGTGCTTGATGGGAAATGCATCTTTGCTACCTCGCATCGTATCTGTGCCTCACAGAGCATCTAAAGAGTTAGTGACAGTTGCCTTGGCATTCTCAATCAAGCAACCCATCAGCATTTTGTCATTGCTGCATATATGAGTCAAACAAAAGAAAACATTGTAGAAAGCACTCTACAATGAGAGCTAATGTAAAACATTTCTGGAAAAATAGATTTTGCAAAGGGGATTCTCTTTCACAGCCTGCAACCTGCCATTGTATTTGCGTTTTTACTCAACATCATGGGTAGTATTTTATTTAAAAGCCAACAGCAGATAAGGCCTCTAAAGTGTATGGTAGCTAATTCAATAAATAGAATATTAGATGTTGCTGGTTTGGTATAACTGTAAGCATTCATTGAAAAGAGAGGACTCACATGATGCAGACAGCCATTGTTCAAACACAGCAGTTTATTTTCTGCCTCTAAACAATGATCCTCACTTTCCTCAAAGACAAGCGTCTCCTTGTGATCCCCAGCAGAGACAGTGTGACCAGAGAGAGCTCAAACCAAGCCTTTGTTTCCCGGGCAGAAACATTATTCAGGAGGTGCTTAAGAGCCCTGGCACAAGGCATGAAAACAACCCCTCGCTCTATTTTGGCCAATGGCAACTCGATGCTTTCCTGACAGCCATAATGAAGGCTTCTAGGCAGTATCTTCTTTGCAAAACACAGCAACAGCAACACCACAAGCTGTTATGTTGACGAGCCCAATGAGAGACAATCGGTGTCACATTTTAATACTAGGCCTAGTCTGAATGGCTCACAAGACATCAACACTGACCCTGGAGAAAGAAAAATAAAAGGAAGCAAAGGCTGAGCGTGTTTAGCATTCATTACGTTTTGTGCTATTTGAGAAGGCGGCCATTATTGACACGCACACAACGCAAGTATCACACTCACATACAAAATAGGAGGGCTTGCACCATAGAGGTCTCACCACTTTGGGCGCAATCAAACACAACTTCCATTTTGAGAAGAACGCACGCTATAACATTCCCAGAATGCCTAGTTTAGGACATTCTGTACTGATCGTTTGGCGCTTTGACCTTGGCCACCATTGAATGGTAAACATTGTGTTCAGCGTAGTGGAGGGGCTTGTTTGTGACCTGTGTGTGTCATACAAAAAATGTATGACACACACACACACACACACACACACACACACACACACACACTGTCTTCATTGACCCCGACCCTAGCCACACACACACACACACACACACACACACACACACACACACACAAACACAGGCTGAATGGGCGTTACATCGTCAAAGTGTCACGTAGCCCAAGTGCTAACATGGAGCGCTTCAGTGCTTGCGTTTAAGGAGCTAAAATTAGTGACGAGAGGAGCAAAGGGTGACAACATTTGGCCGGTGGTCCGGATTCCAGCCATTCAGGGTGACACGGGGGTCGTGACCCCTAAGTGACTAAGAGGTGAGAGGTCAGCGGCAGTACCTTTCTATCAGAATAAATGAATGTTGGGAGGCTGGCCCGCCACTCAAAAGAGCTTTGCTGGTCTTTGTCAGGGAGGGGACAGAATCAAGGCTTTATACCAAGCTAGATGGTAGTCTTTTTGTTTAAATAATAGCCCAAACATATCAGCACAAACACAGGACTCTATGTCAACATAGTAAGTGATACATAACAGCAAATTACAATGACATTAAGTTCAGTACATTGGACGGTTCATTCAAGATGGCCGCGGAGCAGCAACACACAGTGGTGAAAGAACCAGATGACGTCTGAAAATGACAACGAGTGATGGATCGCAATCTTGCCTTGACGCAGGCCTTTTGAAAAGCAAACTGCCCAGAGGTATCCCCTGCCCTGTCCTTAGAAGTCCAACTGCCCCACTTGATGGGTTTTTGCAAGGGCTGTTAATATCGGCAGACTTCAAGCTAAATCCAAGCTAAGTAACAATCAAGCTGACATCTTTACTGCTGACCTCCGACCTGGATGCAGTGTATGATGTATGTTTACGATCCATTCACAGAGATGAACACTCTCACAGTAAAGGATCGCCTTTGAACTACCTGCATCAGCCGGCCTGTTTGTCTTTCCCTACTTGTTTTGTCACGTATGGGATGCGTTGACATCACCATGTTGAGAGCTGATGGAAATATGAGCAGAGTGTACACCTACAGCTGACCCCTCCTCCCCATTTTTGGTAATCAGACAAAGTGCCTGAAGGGGCGACCTGGTTGGGTTGAGGAGGAGGTCACTCTCTACCTAACTCCCACCTTTGAGGCCTTTTAGGCCTTTTGTATCTGTTAAGTGGGGCTCAAATGTTTGACTTGTTTGACTGGCAGGGAAACATTTGACTGACTTTTGATTGGCAGAACTAATCAAATCTTTCGCAAGATAATGTCAAATTGACAAACATGGGGTAGCAGATGGAGGAGATCGAGGAAGAAAGACAGCGATGTAGCCTGAAGAGTTCAGAGGAAGAGGCCATCCAAATGTTGTCCAATATTTCTCCCAGCTTTCACTGGAATATGCGGAGCCGTGGAGGAGTCAGCAGGCAGGTCATCCGACGGCGATGAAAGGGTCCTATCGGCCAAACGCCTACACTGTCGACTTCATACCACACAAGATACCTTAGAAACTTGTGCGCAAACTGGATTCCGTTTTGCTTAAGGCTCTTCATATGTTAAATACCTCTTTATTTTATAAGAATTTTGAATTCCTACCTGAAACTATCAAAGAGAGCCGGTTCAAGGCAGAAGCAGTACTTCCTGTGTTTTTATACCTTATTTACCCTTACTTTCTAGAAATTTGTGCCAATCCTTTTTTACACATTTCAATGTTGTTCAAAAATGTCTTTGCTACTGACTACTTATTACCAAATGCTCTGTTCTCCCCCCTCAACCAGTCTACGATGATGTTCATATTTCAAAACCCTCCTCTTTCTCCTGCAGTCTCATGAACCCCAGGGACAGTAAGAAGAACCAGGTCCCCCTAATCTTCCATATAAATCTCAAGTAACCCCCAAAATTTACTTTGACAAGTCTAAAAGAGTGTGAGAGCCAGCATTCTGGCATCTGACCTCTCTGGTCCTTCTGAGAGTTTATGTTCGTGTATAAATATTTATGTGCGCGTATCCACCCCCTGTTAAAAGTGGGGTCTCTTTGGCATATGGTTATTTGGATGCGGGGCCAGAATAATCTTAATGGTAGATAACTGCCTCTGGATGACATGTGTCCCGGGCCGCACGGGAGAATCGGGGTTAGGGAGTTTGTGTTTTGGTAGAGCAGCACATCGGGGAATAACTATGTTGGTTTTAAAGGGGTCCTATTTTATCACCAGGTGTGATGTTGATGTAGCCATTCAAAAATATATCTCATAGCGACGTCAAAAGAGGGGGTGTCAACCTATGGATGGATCAGCGTTCCAGTAGGTGACAGTTGATCTATTTGTCATACATCTGGGTGGACACTCCCACGTGTGATGTCACTACACAGGGTAGATTTTGAAATGGCTCATGATGGCGAATCAACCACACACCTGGTGGTAAAACAGTTGTCCTTTAAAGAACCAACTCTGGCCCTGACCTTGCTTGTTTGTGTAAATGTCAGCGGTTGTAATAAGTAATAAGTGACGATGGCATGGAATAGTTTGATGTTTCCTGTGTTGTGACAGGCGATTAGCCAGCGGCCATTTTGGAGGACACACATCTGTTTGGGTTCTCTTTAAACAAATCACATGGGGTCACATCAGTATTTAACATGGCACGGTGTCCAGTTGAACACCTGCATGTCGTGTTGTGTTTAGCAAGGACTACTGCTAAACAGATTTAAGAAAACCTTATCCTTGTATTAGAAAATGAAAGCGTCAAACTAAACACGTTATTTAAGACTTTAAGATTATTTCTAAAGATAAAGGGTTGAGTAGGCATCCACACAAAACCAAACATTTTACTAATAAAATAAGTAAAATAAACTGAATGTTTCAATCAATGCCATTATGAGTACATGGTGAGTTAGTAATAAACTAAACCACAAAAGCAAGAGGCCTCACCACCAACCTCTTGGTTTGGATTGGATTAGTACATCCAAGATGGCCGCCACTAAAAGCACAGGAAATTAACCGGCGATGAAGAGTAAACAAACAGCACAGCAGGAAACCACGGACCCCGTGGGACCGTTAGGTCACTAGGGATGAGATGAGATCTTTAACGGGGCCACTAAAGCGTCCTCTAAGCACCCATCTGGAATGGATTCTGGTGGAATGTGGCTGTTTTCAGAGTAATCACCCACCAAAGACGGGTCACCCAGCATCACGCCATTACATTAAATGTAGTCTTGTAAGACATGCAAGAAAATGAGGGTTAATTTCACATTCAGGGTGACACAAAAAAGTATATAGGAGACTAAGGGTATTCATATACAAACACCTATGCCTCCACACACACACACGCACGCACGCACGCACGCACACACACACACACACACACACACACACACACACACACACCAGTAAGCAGCTTGCTGAGCTCTGGGCCCCACCCAGTGTGATGGGTGCTCAGTGCCTGTGGAGGCTTATTTCCCTTCACCGTGGGGGGGTGGGCATGAGTCCCTGACCGCTTTGTGCCGATGTTTCCGGCTTCGCTCACCCTCAGCCAAGTCCACCCTGAAAGCCTGAAGTGATTAGGCTGCTGTAACGCTGTTTTATTATTGCTGATATTCTGACTGAAATGAAAAGCCCGTTAAGAGTTATCGCGGTGAGTTGACTCTGGGTTCGAAACCCAACGTCTGTTTCCGTTTAACCAGGTGTAACACCTGGTTAAACAGAAACAGATGTTCTCTTTAATCAATGTTTCCAATATGTCACAAAGTCAAGTTGTACTATTTGAATGAAAAGGAATTTAAATTCTGGGAGATTCAATGGTTCATTCAAAAGCGAATGCAAGAAAGAAATTGGCAACGGTAGAGAGAAAACACAAAAAGCTGGTGAAAGAAAACAAGAGGGAGCGAGAGGTTGATGGACAGGGAGACAGAGAAAGCGGCCAAACAGAGTGAGAGCGAGAGAGACGTAGAGTGGGCGAGAGAGGTGTTCTTACAAGCTTGAGGGAACCCATTGAGAGAGTGAGTGTGACGAAGAGGGAAAGTGAGAAAGGTATTGAAAGAGCGGTAGAGAGCCACGGCGAGGGGCAGTGGGGGGGGGGGGGGGGGGGGGGGGGGGGGGAACCAAAGTAAACAAGTCGGTCCTGAACGGGTCGAGTCATCGGGTTTAACACAACATTCCTCCGCGCTCGCAGAACAAGCTGCCTTGTGAGTTTTCGGCTGCGGGAACAAGGGGCCTCCACAGCCTTGAAGAGCAACTCTGTTGAAGGCCTCTCCTCTCCAGAAGGTACGGGCCTCACGCACGCCTCTTGCCCACCAACACATGGCTCAAGGTTGAGGGGTTCAAGACCAGCTAAGATCTGTGTGTTCGGGTGTGTTTTTAGGGGGTTGAAAGCGCCATTGTTTTTCTCTGCTGCTCACTAGTAGGATCTGTCTATTGAACAGGATGGTGTGGTGTTTGAACCCCAATGTGGTCCCCTAGGCTGGCCAAAAATCTGCTGTCTACCTGTATCATCCTTTGGCAAGACACCCCCTTACCCCCTATCTGCTCCTGAATGACTTGAATCTAAAATAGAAATCTGCATTAATAAAAGTGAGTGCACTTCCAAGGTTGTGTCTGTTTCCATCCTGCTACGCCTGCTGCAGACCAAACAACCCATGCAGTCATCGTATTTGTTCTGGAACGTGTACTGGACAGGACATGAACTGAACTCAGCAGGAGCTACAAGCAAAACCACACAGTCCCACAAAACCATGAGAAGAAATAAACACAGGAACACAGGAGAGGACACTAAACCATGAGTAGAAATAACCAGAGAAACACAGGAGCAGACACTAAACCATGAGAAGAAATAACATGAGGGACGCAGGAGCAGACACTAAACGCTGAGAAGAAATAACCAGAGGAACACAGGAGTAGACTTAGTCATGCTGGGAATAGAACATAGAAAGAGAAAATGAAATAATCAAATGTTTCAATTGACCATTTACAGACTCACTCTCTATCTCTCTTACACACACACACACACACACACACACACACACATACACACACACACACACACACACACACACACATAAATACACACACACACACACACGTTTGTGTATGTATTTGTTTATCACTCAGAGCCTCTTTATTAAATACAGGTATTTCTTTTATGACATTATTAAAATGAGTTAAAGCAAGAAAATAACATTTTAAAAAGCAAAGTTAGATGGACCAGAGATGGCTCAGTCGGACAACAGGATGACTAACACACACAGAAAAGGGCATTACATATATAGGTACAAAATATATGTTGTGTACCACGTAGAGTGAATACATATATTTGAATGTGATTTTAGTTGTTTGGAAAAGATTACCCTCAAGCCCCCAGCTGTATTCTGATATGATGCAGTCATCCTTTGTGAGTCTCTCTCTCTCTCTCTCTCTCTCTCTCTCTCTCTCTCTCTCTCTCTCTCTCTCTCTCTCTCTCTCTCTCTCTCTCTCTCACACACATATGCATATCATTTGTATTTTCTAGGTCAAATCGCAGCACAAGCCACAAAACAATTCTTTCAAACTTGACAACATTTCATCCATGAGACACATAAGGGATAAACTAGTGAATTGACTTGTTAGTTATTAGTTATGGAGAAAAACAGCAAATCATAATTATTACAATTCAGCATATTCTGGGGACAGGACAGTGCAATGGTTAGACTCCCAGCCAAAAGGTTCCGGGATGGAATGCCAATGTCCCCCTATCCCAATAAGTCCTTGAACAACGTGTCTAACCCCTTCCTGCTCATTAATTAAACCGAATCAATTGAAATCCCTGTTATTATTATTATT
Source organism: Lota lota (assembly GCA_026745465.1). NCBI lineage: Eukaryota > Metazoa > Chordata > Actinopteri > Gadiformes > Lotidae > Lota > Lota lota. Next base: position 1,274,697 of record JACYXH010000810.1, on the reverse strand, counting down.
ATTATTATTATATTTGCATAAAAGCCTCTGGTTTACAACTAAACAGTAAAATTGTACTATCCTCTCACCAGATAGAAAGTGAAAATAGGGCAACATATTGAGCACTGGCACGTCTCCTGCAGCCCCTCATAAAATATGGACTAGCTGCTATATATAGACTCATAAAGGGAGCCACGAAGGCTGAACGTGACAGCACACTTACAGCATGGTGTTAGCTACAGTAACTTGCATGTCAGTCCTTCTTTGCAGAGGCCACCACAGGACATCAAACATACACACACGACATTACAGAAACAGAGGAAACCTTACATGGAAAATAAATTGGATGGATAGAGAAATGGGTGTGGTAAACCCAACATGTGGTAAACCCTGCCAATGGCAGATAGGGATTCATGGTACAAAACAATTGCTTGTTCAAAAGATCTTTCCACTCTGGCAGGTAAAAAGTAAATTGTGGACCCTGAGCATGTGGTTGTCTGTTTCACGAGCAAACCAAGAGAAGGATGCTGCCAGAACATTAACATGTTCACCAGGAACACATGTTGTTGATGTTTGATGCGTTGTTACAGCCGCAACCTTATAATCCCTGGAGCCAGCTCAGAAAGACTCAAGGATGAGACAATAATTGCTAACAGATAAACAGCATAGCAAGGCCACCTTTTCAAATTGTAAATTGTATTAGAAGGCCCAACCCACCTTAAAACCAGTAAAAGGATTTTAAATCAGACCTATCAGAGGCAAGGATGAACAACCATAAAGCAGTAGGGTGTCTTTAAACCAGACCTATCAGAGGTAAAGATGCACAACCTTAAAGCAGTAGGATGTTTTTAAACCAGACCTATCAGAGGTAAAGATGCACAACCTTAAAGCAGTAGGATGTTTTTAAACCAGACCTATCAGAGGTAAAGATGCACAACCTTAAAGCAGTAGGATGTTTTTAAACCAGACCTATCAGAGGTAAAGATGCACAACCTTAAAGCAGTAGGATGTTTTTAAACCAGACCTATCAGGCAAGGATGAACAACCATAAAGCAGTAGGATGTTTTTAAACCAGACCTATCAGAGGTAAAGATGCACAACCTTAAAGCAGTAGGATGTTTTTAAACCAGACCTATCAGAGGTAAAGATGCACAACCTTAAAGCAGTAGGATGTTTTTAAACCAGACCTATCAGGTAAGGATGCACAACCTTAAAGCAGTAGGATGTTTTTAAACCAGACCTATCAGGTAAAGATGCACAACCTTAAAGCAGTAGGATGTTTTTAAACCAGACCTATCAGGTAAGGATGCACAACCTTAAAGCAGTAGGATGTTTTTAAACCAGACCTATCAGGTAAAGATGCACAACCTTAAAGCAGTAGGATGTTTTTAAACCAGACCTATCAGGTAAGGATGCACAACCTTAAAGCAGTAGGATGTTTTTAAACCAGACCTATCAGGTAAGGATGCACAACCTTAAAGCAGTAGGATGTTTTTAAACCAGACCTATCAGGTAAGGATGCACAACCTTAAAGCAGTAGGATGTTTTTAAAGCAGACCTATCACAGGTAAGGATGCACAACCTTAAAGCAGTAGGATGTTTTTAAACCAGACCTATCAGGTAAGGATGCACAACCTTAAAGCAGTAGGATGTTTTTAAACCAGACCTATCAGGTAAGGAAGCACAACCTTAAAGTAGTAGGATGTTTTTAAAGCAGACCTTTCAGAGGTACGGATGCACAACCTTAAAGCAGTAGGAGGTTTTTAAACCAGACCTATCGGAGGTTAAGATGTATTTTGGACACAATTTGAAGTGTTTTGCTCTGTGCTTTGTGTGTGTGTCTCAAGAACGGCACAAGGAAGTCCTTAAGCGGAAGTCTTTTCTTTGTCGAAATCCAGAACAAAGGCATTCTTTAATTCCAAGTGGGGTATTGGGCAGAAAGAGTAACCCAGAGGATAGCACTTTGTTGATGCTAATTTGCTACAAGGTTGCCAACTGCAATGTTATTCAGAGACCTCCTTAGTGATGTCACAATGCTCCAGCCCTTTTGACTTCCTCCTTTGGCAGTGTTGAGGCGTGAAATAGGCCCCGGCGGTGAGGGGCCCCCGCAGAGTCCTGGAGGGGCCACAATAGAGGCTGGACATCTGTGTGGGTTTAGATGTGGAGAGGAGGCCCACAGCCTCCCAGTGGTGCTCCTTTTACAGCCACACAATGCCATGGCTGGGGCTCGCGTACAAGAATGAGCTCGTTTGGTTTTTATAAATAATGTTTTATAATGTTTTATTTTTCATTGTTCTATTAACAAAAGACATGGTATATTTATATTTATTGTGTTTGCATTTCATTGTTTATTATTATTATTTTTATTATTTATATATTTATAATTAGAGGAATATTGAAATGAAATTAAAATGATGTCTTGTTTAATGTAACACATGAAATGTGTTTTTCATGTTGTGGACTACAGCTGTGAACTGCATTGATTTACACATTCCCAACAGATGCAGCATTGTAGCTGTAGTCTGCTTGTCTGCAGTACATAGTCACCCATGGTGGTTATACAAGTGTGACCCGTCCTCTCTAGACTGCAGCACACCCTGCCCTGACGGTCTGAGTTAATGTTTCACTTGGTTAAAATAAATGAAGTAGCGCCAGGTTCACAGAAAATGTGGGGGAAACATTTGATTAAATAAATATGTTGCATGATGATCTCAGACAAATAATCAGTATGACGTGAATACTTCACATGTTTATTCGATTTACATATACATATTATAGTATAAAATCAAGATTTCGTTTTATTCCTATACCTGAATTGAATGTTGGTTTAATCGATTTCAAATCGCTTTAAGTGTCTGCCAAATGCTCAATGTTGGCTTATTCTTTTTAAATACCAAATATTGTCAAACTAACTAAAACTAAACAAATAAAAACCTAATTATGGCTTAGAGCTCATTCCAGAAGCTATGCTGTACATTGTGCTGTATTCCTAATCAAAACAAACAGCTCACATGCGCTTACTGACGGTACAAACAACACAACAGTGAAATCTTCACAGGCCTAATGTTCCCCTGCACAATCCGGCTGATTGACACAGCAAAGCACCAATGGTTGTGCAATAGCAAAGGCCAATGAACTGCACCCAGGGTAATTTCTTTTTCTTTTTATCTTGATACGATTCATTCAAGAAACCATATCTCGATTCCTCAGTCATCGTGGCACTCCTTGCGACAGGCTTTGTTTGACGAACACTCCCTGCACCTAGACTGAGTCAGTTCATAATTGCTTTCAATGAGCCACATTCAAATTCTAGGAATATGTTATCACTGATTTTGAATTAAATAGTAATGAATAGCAATGAAGCAATAAAACGGAAAAGTCACCACCACTGTCTCTGTATGTCTCTCTGTCTGCCTGTCTGTCTGTATGTCGGTCAACATACGCCCGTTTCAAGCAGCCTGTAAATTCTTGGCCTTTCGCCACCCCTCAGAGGAAGCAAAGAATGACAATCATTACAAGACTCTGGTCTCATTGGCATCGATTTAGGGGGAGAATGTCCTCGCGGACTCACAGTTAGTGGATGGCATTTTATTCTTTAAAATGAATAAAAAGTTACCTAGCGCAGATTGAAAGGGGGTTTGAGGGGAATATCATATTACCATGCTTGTATGTCTCTCTCTGATGACCCACCCACAACAGCATAAAGGGAGAACATGCAACAGGAACAGAGACGACAGCAGGCTTTTGTCTTTGGATAAAGGAGATGTTCTCCTTAGCATATTTACCTTCCCCTTCAGCCATAACCTTGCGTGTTTGTGACCCAGTAATTCATGTGACCCTATAGATTGCAGCAGCGGGAAACGCCAGCAGGAAAATACTTTAAGTTACAGTAAACATTCTTCAAGCGGTTGAATATTTATCGGTGAGGAGAAAGCATTGCATCGTCTCCCTGCCATCATAATTAAGTAGACATAAGTCGCTAATCACAGGATGGATACTTTTCGAGCGAATCGCTGGAGTAGTCGTCACTCATCACCGCCACGTCAAACACGCAGATTCAGTTTGTACCCAAAACAAAACAATAATCAGCTTTTCCACGCTGGATGTATTGTGAACGACTGGTACCACCCCGGTAAGGTCTGGCATTAAAATTCCTCTCAGGTGATTAGGTGAAGCTCATGATACTTCCTCACACAGTGGTGGAGACAGTGAAGCAGTTCAGTCATTTAGCAGATGCTTTATCCAAAGCCATTTACAGTTAATCATCAAGGTTCAAGTAGAAGTTAAGCATCAGGGATGCCTACGGGTAGACTGCAGACATGGCGGTTTAAACCCAGAACGTTTTGGCTGGGAGTCAAAACCAGTAGCACTGTATGGGAGGCACTGATCGCCGCACTGAAAGAACTGCATTACATCTTCCTCAATCATCAACATCTTCCTCAACCATCTGGGGGCCTGCGTCTTTAGGTGGAGTCTGGACTTCACCTGCTCTGATCTCGTGAGAACCGTGAAACCCATTAAAGCAAACCACAACTCTGCAAAGTGACATGGAGCCATCACTGAAGACCGTGGTCTGGAAGGCTCCATTGGATAGCTGGTTTGGCAGCTTCAGGGGAAGAACAGTGTAGTGGCTTGTCTGTTCGACCTCGCAGACCAAAAGCATTGGGGTCAATCCCAAATGTACACAGTGTACCTGTGGCAATCCAAGAGAAAGATGGCATATCCCCCTTGCTCCTTAATAACCGGCATCTAAAATGTAATTAGCTTTGAATGAAAGTGTCTAGTAAATGACTAAAAAGTAAGTGGTACTTTGTGCATTAAATACATCATACAATGACAACGTAATGACATCTCAAACAACAGTCTTTGGGTTCCCTGGCCATCTGAGAACCATCTAAGTACCATCTCTAACTACCAACTAACTACCATCTATGGACCGTCTGAGGACGTCAGAGGGTCAAAGGTGGATGTCCAGCTATCCTATAGCGTAGGCGTCGTAAAGCACTTCTGAAGTAGTAGTAGTCATCTTGATAAAGGCTTGTAGAAATACATTAGACTTGATGAGGCTTTTACGATGTTTGTTCCCCCGAGTTTCTGGGTAGGAAGGGGGCTTCTTCGAACGCCTGCCAGACATTGCTTTCACAAGGCTTGTCATTGGAAGCAAAATTCTGCGGTTGACACACACAAACCCTCTGGCGCTACCATCGCATTCCTCCCCACTGGAGTTTTTATTTTCTCGATTTCTTGGAAGATGAGATACAGCGGAGAAATTAGTGTCAGAACTGTAATTAGCTGTTAGTCAAATCTGGCTGACCCACTTTTCAACTCTCTTCCTCCGCTTTCATGCAGGGCTGTGGAGGGGAGAGGGTGAGTTATGTGGAGGCTGTCTGTCACATCCTGCACGGGGTTGTGGCTGGGAGATATACATCACCTGGCCATCCCCACTTCAATACCAGGGATAGGCCACGGAGCACTGACCTCCTGAGTCCCTCAGCTCGGGGATTCTCATGGTAGGGGGGAAAACACTGTGTATTTGCCCTTTGAAAGAGAGAGGGGGGAGAGCTGCGCCTACAGTGATTTAGAACGACGAAGGAGATCGTTTGTTCCACCTGGATCGACTCCGACCCTGCTCTGGATTTATGTACCGTGCACGCTCATGAAACACCTGCACACGTGTGAGTGTTTTGAAAAGCCTTTGTACTGCGTAGTTCATGTCGGTATGTACAGCACATACAGGCTAAATGTAGATATGTGTAAATCACAGTGTATAAAAAATCCACATTCGGGCCAATGTCCATTATCTTTCCATCACCTCATATTACATAATGTGTTATAAAACAGCCCGTTGCGTAATAGAACCTTCCTAATTCGGTCATGGTTCTACAATATTTACACTACTCCATCCGTGCACCTCTGCAGATTTTAAATATGAAACACCAGGATGAGATCAACCAGAGCGCCCCAGCTTGTAAGATCGTCCACGGTGGAGCCTGGCTGTATTGTTTAAAGGCGCGCTGCCAGAGGAACCTTGGGCGTGTTAGGAGATTTGCAGCAGCATCAGCTCTGTTCTAATGCACTCCTTGCTCCCCGCTGCCACAGAACAGCATTATTAATGCATTAAGTGCCCAGTGGAGGTACTCTACTTTCAACACTTTAACTGTGGCTGAGGCAGCTTTTACTCACTTGAAGTCATTCATATAACAGGGACATGCACTGACAGCTGTGCAATGGCATTTGCACACACACAAATCCATACACAATCTCCCACATTCAATACAAAGCAAGAAATACAGCTAAAAACACAAATACTGACAGAAATATTTATACTTGGTCAAAAGATTGGGGAAGCCAATATGTTATTATATGTATACTTATCAAAGTCCAAGGTGCAGACTTTATAGTAAGCTGACAAAATGTTTTATGTTAACTATTATGGTAACCTATACATGCATACACCTTTATAAACCTGCATAACCTTTTCCCATTAGCCACCCTCTGTATAGAAAACATCAGTGTTGGTTATTTCCCTCTGTAACATATAGTGGCAGCAGACCTTGCCTGCAGAGAAGCCCTGCAGTGCATCTGATTGTCTAGAGTGACACTGCAGTGCACGTTCTCTTTGAGATGCTCCTGCAACAGCTTGACATGTCACTACTACTGACAAACCCCTCAGGCTGAAAGCTATTTACTCAAAATCGTAGGAAAATATCCTGCAGATACAGAGATGCCTAGTCTCACACATACAGGATTAACTTGACCAATGCATAGGAAGCGCTCAGTCAATTACTCAATTATTCCAGTCACTCCCCCATTCATTCACCCTCTCACTCTCCCGAACGCTCTTACTCTCCCTAACGCTCTTACTCACCCAATTACTGTCACCCCCTCCCTTACTAACCCTCTCATTAGCCCACTCAATCACTCACTCATTCTCTCACTCTCTCCCTCTCTTACTCACTGATTCACTCACTCACTCCCCCTCACCCTCTCAGACGCTGACTCCGCCTCTGCCCCCTCACCCTCTCACCTGCCAGGCGGCCCTCCCTGGTGGTCTTGCTGAGGGCGTCTAGGGCTCTGCAGGAGGAGAACCGGAGGTGTTCGCTGATGGACTTCTGCAGTAGCTGCCACCGCATAGAGCGAGACATCGCACTCCTGGAACCAAGCGCAGAACCAGTACCAGCGCAACCCCGCACTGTATCCAACTGAATCTCAGTCCAAAACCCAGTCCAGCTCAAATCCAGACCCAGCTCCAAAACCGACTGCAGCTCAAACCCAGACGAGTACCACAGCAGCCTGGATGTCCCAAACTGAGCGGAGCTCAGCCCCTCCTCCCCCGCACCACCTGTCTCAGTACAGCACCGATCTGTTTCCACGCTCTCTCCTCCCTGCCAGGCTATTCCTAGATTCCCTGAACACAAGGAGCCACTTGAATTAGACTCAGCGTGCGGGTTTGGATCTGTATTTTCCTCCTCTTCCCCAGAACAGGAGACAGCTATACAGTTGTTTCTCCTGGTCCTTGTTAGCTGTGGAGATGCCAGCTCTCTCTCTCTCTCTCTCTCTCTCTCTCTCTCTCTCTCTCTCTCTCTCTCTCTCTCTCTCTCTCTCTCTCTCTCTCTCTCTCTCTCTCTCTCTCTCTCTCTCTCTCTCTCTCTCTCTCTCTCTCTCTCTCTCTCTCTCTCTCTCTCTCTCTCTCTCTCTCTAGTAGGTTCTGTGTGATTCTGCTGCGACTGCTGCAGCTAGTGCTCCTACTGCCGTAATACTGCTGTAGTGGCTATAGTGGATCATTCCATCACTGCATCACCCTCATATTCTATTCTGCCATGCTGTGTGTAAGTGTGTGTGAGTAAATATGTATGTGTGTGTGTGTGTGTGTGTGTGTGTGTGTGTGTGTGTGTGTGTATGTGTCGATCGAAGTAAGGGCTTTCTTGCAAAAGCCCCAGCACTTCTGCAATGTGAATATCTGAGTGGGCACTCATCATAAACACATATCCCCCCCTCCCTTTTTTTACCTCTCTCTCCATCCTTCACACTCTCTCTCTCTCTCTACTGCACCCCCTCTGTCAATATCTTTCTATCCATCACTGCTGCTCTTTTTCCCTCAGTCCCTCTCTGTGTGAGTCTCTCTCTCCAGCTCCATCATTTCCTATCGCATCTCTTTCAACCTCTCCATCTCTCCCCCCCCCCCCCCCCCCCTCTCTGCTATCATCCTGTGTTCACCAACTCATCTTTCCTGTCTAGACAGCAGAGGCATCAATGCCAGTTATATAATGCCCTAGTTACGGCCACACCTGTCCCTGTACACACACCACCACAGCCGGGCATTGTGGGAAATAGTGCACACAGTACAGAAGCATCGCTACTTCTCAAGTAGAAGTACTTCCATGAATAAGACTACTACTAGTACTATGATTACTACTTTAAGAATAGACAACTTGAGAGGGGATTTATTATGTATGCATTTATTTGGACACACAAACACACACACACACACACACACACACACACAAACACGTTCACACAAACACACACACACATTATTGACAGGTATGCTATTGCACTGGAACTTATGCAACAGACTTATGTTTCACAACATCATGCTATCGTCAGGCTTAAGCTAACCCATAACTAAGCTATTAGCCTAGTAGGGAGCTGAGCTGGTGGTGCTGTCCAAGGCTGACTCATTAGGTAATGAGACCACTCGGGGGTCTGCGGGTGAGCTACTCTACAGGGCTATGGAGTGAAAGAGACATTGAGCTTAGCTGATTAACGACAATAAGGGGAACTGGGAAGAGTAAGGGGCTTTTATTTTGGTAAAGAGTAGAAATATGTATGTTGATTTTTCACAAAATTGAAAAACTGAATGGATAAGATTTATTAATAATTTCTTGAAATTGGTAATACATTATAAAACAAAAAAGACTGAAAATGCAAGGCAAACTAAATATTAAAGTACCTTTGAACAATATGTTAGCATATAAAGACAAATTATGCACCCGCAACCGGTACAGGTCTGATAGCCCCACACTTTCCCTGGCTGAGTGACGTTAAGGGCTAGATAGGAGCTGATAAGAACAGGATTTCCCGCAGGCGCGCTTGTTTAACGGCCCGGCGTGGGCCAATATACCTAACGGATCAACTCCCCCCCCCCCCCCCCCCCCCCCCCGGGCAGTAAACCCAGGATCAGGAAGTGGTAAAAAATAAACAAAAACAAAACTAACATCCTATTAAAGTATCACTTTTGACCTTTTTCGTTTTTTCCACTATCCCACCCCGTATTGTGTGGGTGGGAACAGGCATGGGCAAGTGTGTGTGTGTGTGTGTGTGTGTTTAAATTACTCCATAAATTAGAACAAGTAACTGATCATCTTATCATGTCATCTTGTCATCTTATCATGATACGATATCAGTCTACTCTCACGCTCTCCCTCTCTCTCTACCCCATCACTCTTTTTCTCTTTTCCCTGTCTCCCCCCCACCCCTCTCTCTCCTTCCCACTCTTTATGTCTCTCCCCCTCCCTCTCCATCTCTCTCCCCCCTCTCTCTCTGTCTCTCCCCCTTTTTCTCTCTCTCTCTCCGTCTCTCCCTCTCTCTCTCTCACTCCCTCTCTCTCCCCTCTTTCTCTCTCTACCTGGGGGGTAGCTGGGGTCGCAGGGCTTTCGGACAGACACGGGTTGGATGGGTGCCTGGGATGGGGGAGGACTGAGAGGAGGGGGGAGACGGGAGGGAAGATGGTGGAGGGGTGAGGGACGAGTGAGTGGAGGGGGGAGAGTGAAGGGAAGATGGTGGAGGGGTGATGGAGGAGTGAGAGGAAGGGGAGAGGGGAGGGAAGATGGTGGAGGGGTGAGGGAGGAGTGAGTGGAGGGGGGAGAGTGAAGGGAAGATGGTGGAGGGGTGATGGAGGAGTGAGAGGAAGGGGAGACGGGAGGGAAGATGGTGAATGGGGTGGTGTCAGGGGGTTGAGCAGACAGGAGCAGACATGGCCGAAAAACACAACAGAGTCCTCATAAGTCAGCAGGTGGGGACCGTGCCAACTTCACTCAAACTTCCCCACACCCTGCCAGCATTGTATGTGTGTGTGTGTGTCTGAATGTGTGCATGTGTGTGTGTATCTATGTGTTTTGTGAAGGGTGTGTATATATGTGTATGTGTAACTATATATATGTGTGTGTGTGTGTATTTATGTGTACGTGCATGTATATCTATGTGTGTGTACATGTGTGTGTATGTGTGTGTGCGTACGTGTGCATCTGTGTGTGTGTATGCACCGACAACCAGGCCACAAAGGGCTACCTGCCAACACATTGGCCTAGAAATAGAGGAAGCGTTAGGGTAGGGAGGAAGGGGAGGGTGAGGTGGTGGTGTTGAGGTGAAGGGATATGATGTGTGTGTGTGTGTGTGTGTGTGTGGTGGCACATGAGGATGGCGTTTCAGACGAAATGGCGATGTCTTTGAAAAGGTAAACAACACAACGCTCCACACAATGCTCCATTCTAGTCCAGCGGCGCCAAACATGTGCACAAGTTCCCATGCGCCTCTCGCCCTGTGCATGTGTATGTGTGTGTGTGCGCGTGTGTGTGTGAGCCTTTGATGTGACCATCTGCTGGAGGTCTTACTATCAGAGAGACACACCTTATCCTCCGAACTTGTGGCCTACTTTACACTTTCAGCCCCGCCCACTAACTCAAGACAGGCATTGCTGCACGTAAGCACACACGCACACACACACACACACACCCTGGCACACACACGCACACACACACACACACACACACACATATACTGCACTCACGCACACACACATATACACACCACACACAGAGAGAAACACACATACCAATTCATGAACAAACATGCACAAACACACACCACACACACACCATCATCGACACCACCACCACCACCCCCAACACCATCATATGACACCTATGCGAGGGCATAAAGCAGGCAGGCCGTGACAGAGTCCTGCTGGTGTCGGCCTGGCTCACTGACCCGGGACATCCTGGGCAGCTCACACCCCCCCCCCCCCCCCCCCCCCCCCCCCGCCCCCCCTCCAACTCCGAGAGATTTACAGAATCCCTGGGGGGGGGGGGGGGGGGGGCAAGAGGGGACTGGATCACATTAGCCGCTGAACAGGGCTAGGCTAGGCAATAGGTTAGGGGTCTGAACCTGGCACCATCCCACCTAGTGCTGGGCGATCTATCATGAAGCTCGATTCTATCTTTATTTTATTAACGCTCGATATGGAAAAGGAAAATAGACTTTTATTTTCTATACTACTTCAACGTTTTCACAAGAGATTCCGTTGCTCTTGCTTTTAATTTTCTGCGGCAGCGCTCCTGCTTCCTTGTTGCATGTCGACGAAGGGACGGAGACTTCACGCCTGCCGAGCGGACCGAATTAGTTCCAAAGAAAGGACACGTAACGTCTGTCATTTGGAAATGGTTCGGTTACAGGCAAAACGATCCTGAACAAACAACCGTAGTCTGTAAGACTTGTATGAAAGATGTTGCGACGAAGACAGGCAACACTACAAATCTGTTCAATCACCTGAAGATAAAGCACGTTATTGAGCATGATGAGTGGTGTTATAGCTGTCCAGCTTGTTATTTTGAGTACCCAAGCTCTAATGTTTTACAAGCCATGCCATATCAAATATCGACATTAGGCAAAAAAATATTGTGATATCAAATTTAGGCCATATCGCCGAGAACTAATCCCACCTCGCCACTTCTCCACTGGGGGAAACTTTCTCCACAAGAAGTAACGAAGAAAGCACAAAATAACGACAGAAGGCCTGTTCAGCAACACAGTGACCTCTTATTCATTTAGACAAATCCACCCAAAGAAAGAAAGAAACGGATGTAAGAGGTGAAGAACCAAGGAACCCAAGAAACAAAGGAAATAAGAAAGATCAAGAGAATGAGAGAAAGAAAAACGTAAAGAAGGAAAACTGTAAGGAACCCATAGCGCACTGATTCATTCCATGAGGCTACTATACGTTTCTATGTGTTTCTTTATATACATATATATATAATCTGTCACTATTTCCTAGTTGCATTTCCTTACTCAACACAGAGTTTTGAGTTGCTGGCTATAAGTAGAAGACTGCTAGCTAAAGTAGGAACTGTGTTGCCTTCTTTTCCTCCGTATGGGGGGAGGCTTTTGTTGCTGCGCGCTGGAATTCAGGCGCATGAACTTCCTGCTGTAAATTCCCGTGCGCGTAGTGGTTTCCTGTCGGCAGCCGTGCGCTGCACTGCCTTGCAGAGAGGGATCATGAAAGGGAAAGGCCGTGCAGTTTTCTGACCTTTAATACAATTATGTCAAAATAATACAGCAGAAGCATGACTCAGCATGACTTGGCTATATATATGACGAGAAACGTTTATCTTAGTAACAAGATAACAAATGATTTCCTCTTATTTTCTTTGGGTTTTTCTCAAATAATTTGTGAAAGACAAACGGAATCCCCCCTCATTGTGATGAGAAGTTGAACTGGTTATGATTTCAGAAGTGGAAGGAAAGCGGCATAAACAGGGTTGATAATGATGTCCGGCTGTCAATTAGGCCACACTAATGGTGACACCAAGTAGAACATTCTTGATAAACACCACAGTAAAGTTCAGTAAGGTACAGTGATGTAAAAGACTACATAGAGGAAACCATTGCGAGAAGTGTGTCAAATATTTAGTGCCAGGAGAAGTATATATGTGTCTCTCTGTGTGGGTGTGTGTATGTGTGGGGGGTGGTTTTGTGTGTGTGTGTGTGTTTTGTGGATGTTGTGTATCTATATGTATGTGTATCTATGTATGTACTATGTATGTGTGTATCTATGTGTGTTTTGTGCACGGTGTGTATCTATGTGTGTAGTGATGGATCGGTGATCATGCCCATGCATTTCAATCCTTCATGTAGCACTGCATGGTAGTGTGATGGACCGGGCCAACAATGTGGCCCTTGTGTAAACACACACACACACACACACACACACAGAGATTCCTGTGCTAAGTATGGAGCTGGTAGCCAACAAAGTGGGACTGCTTAGGATAGTGTGGGGGGGGGGGACAAAAGGTGAGTCATGAAGGGGTGAGGGGGTATTGACTCCTGGCTGTGGGGAGCCTGGTGTCATCACTCAGGTTGCTCCTAGGGCTCCTTGGATGTATAGGGAGCCCCAAGGAACATCATATATACATGAAAGAAAATACACGTATATGGGACTATATATACACACCGGTATACAATCTGAGTTATACATGGGAAAGATCGAGAAAGCGTGTATGTATAACATAGAATATACTTTATTCATCCCAGACAGGAAAGTGTATATATGTGTTAAATCTGGGTCACAGGAGATGTGTGTGGTGTGTATGTGTGTATGTGTGTGAGTGTGTGCTAATTGCTAATGCTGTGTGTGTATGTCGGTGCAATGCGTGCATGTGTATCCAGATAAAATCCCTTGCATGACTTGCATGTGTGATATGTGAGAAAGTCTGCTGTGCTAAATGCTAAATGTACCCTGTGTTGGGAAAGTGCTAATTATGTTGGAAATTGGACCCCTCGAAATAGAGGCGAGCTGGGATGTGTTTTGCCGGGCAGACAGTTTGAAAATAGGAAGCGTCATGTTCACCTCTGTGTGCCAACAGACACTGTCTGGGTGGAAATCCACCTTTTTAAGCTGTTGTAAACTCTGATGCAAAAACTCGTGTCTGCAATACAAAATCGTATCGTTTTTCTTTTGCCGCGTCCTGATTATTGTAAACTGAGATCCACCGCTGGGGCAATAAGGGTGTCCACAACTATTCTGCAGCAATTAAATCATGGCCTGAGAGGGTAGCAAAGATAAACTGCCTACCTTCCATTAACTCCTCGCTTTGTCTTCTATCTGACTCTATCTGACGCTAAGTACTCTAATACAATAAGCAATACATTTGTCTTGAAAAAATAACAGTTGAGAATATAACCTACCATATACGTATATCACTAAATGTTGAATAATAATTAATTTGTAACATACTATAAAATCACATGACATCACAGATGTTAATGGGGACTGGACAATCGCTGGCCATGGGTTGCCAGTGTATGAAATGTTCACCCAGGCAAGACCCGCCGAGCCTTCTCAATGTTATTTTATAACGCGGAGTTCCCCAGGGGTCAATACTGGGGTCAAGTGAGCTGTTTTTTTAAGTATGACAAAACAACAGCGGCTCATACTGATCTTCTGGGAAGGAGAACAATGGGAAGGGCTTGAATAACCCGCCGTACTGGACACAGACTGAAAAAAAATAACAATGGACGAGCCGGTATTGAGTGTGAATCACAGCACCTCCCCGATGTCATTCTCTCCACAGAACCTCATACCTAATTTCAGAACCCCCACCGATGGTGCTTAGCCATTCCCCCCGCTCCGACATGACCTGCACCCAGGCAGTGTTCCGGTCAGCATCGTAAGCGAGCGGCGTGCGTGCTGGCAGTGACGGTTCCAGAAGATTAGGAGTGTAGGTGAAAGGTTGAGGCTGTGAGCATCTTGCTGGGTGGGATGCTATGCTAGTGATGTTGTGTTTACATATTCCCATTGGTCTATATTTAAACCGGGAAGGGCTTCACAACACTGCCCTGCTGCTGCTAAACCTGGATGCCTACAGTCGGGACAATCCAGGAACCAGGAGGAACCAAAAGGAACCAGATGGAACAAGAAGGAACCAGGAGGAACCAAAAGGAACCAGATGGAACAAGAAGGAACCAGGAACTTAAAAGGCATGGCGTCTGAGTAGCACCCGAGGCTGCTGCCAATCTGATAAACACATGTACACACAGGAGAGAGAGAGTGGGAGATAGAGTGAGAGAGTGAGAGAGGGAGCTACAGAGAGAGAGTGTGAGTGAGACAGAGAAAGAGAGTGATACAGAGAGAGGGAGAGATATAGAGCTTTACAGACACACGCACACACACACACACACACGCACACACACACACACGCACGCACACACACCCACACAAACACATGTGGGTAGGTGATAAGGAGGTTGGAAATTATTTGACACAATAATTATGCTGATGTTTGGAATAATTAGAAAGGTGAATAACTAAACCCTTCAACTACGTGCGTAAAGCAACCCGGCGTTACACACAATCAAAGCTTGCCCTGACTATTAAATCTGAACCTGAATCATCTGAATCATATACAATCAGGGCCTGCAAGCCCTCTCATCCACAACGTGTCATGAGGGAAACACAGAACCACTCGGATGGAACAACATTTTGAGGGTTAAAACTGGGGCAAGAAGAAAAAAAGGAAATACACTCTCATATACAAGTGTGTGAGTGTGTGTGTAAGAGTGTGTGTGTGTGTGTGTGTGTGTGCGAGCGTGTGTCCGTGTGTAAGCGTGTGAGTGTGTGTGTAAAAATGTGTATGTGTGTGTCTGTCTGTATGTGTAAGGGTGTCATTGTGTTTGTGTGCGTGTGTACAAGTAGGAATGTGTGTGTGTGTGTGTGCATGGGCAAGGGTGTGAGTGTGTGTGTGCGTGCAGGTATGTGTGTGTTGTGACTTCTGCATCTGGCTGGTTTTCCAGGACTGGGATAAATGCGCGTCATGCTTGCGGGGGTCAGGGTGCTGACACAGAGAGCTGACAGACGCTGCTTTCAGGAGGAGGAGGAGGAGGAGGAAGAAGAGAAGGAGGAGGAGGAGGAGGGGAAGGAACAGAAGGAGGAAGAAGAGGAGCAGGGGATGGAAGAGAAGGAGGAGGAATTTAAAGAGTAGGAGGACGACGAAGAGGAGATGGAGGTGAGAGAGGAGGAGGAGGAGAAGAGGGGAGCAGGTACCAATGCTTCCATTGTTCAAAGAGTTGGAGGATGGGGGAGGAGGGGAGGAGGGAGTGAAGGGGGAGGGGGATTGTATCTCAGATCAAAGAGGGATGATCACAGGGAAGCCATGTGAAACTCAGTTTTTATCTAAAATGTTACAGTAAAATACTTTGACGTACAGTAAGTGCTTCAGTAGTTTACAATCATTCAATGTGTTTAGAATTGTGCTATGAGGAATTTAATTTAGACGTGAATGAAATCAAATGTGGCTTCTCCACCTTAATATAAAATTCTGACAGATGGACAGACAGACCGGCACACAGACAGACAGGTGATCAGAAGAGGTCCTCCTTGCAGCTAGTGATAACTATTGCCTGCATGAAGCCCAGCACTACAATCGTCCTCTGTGAAGCCCAGTTTCTAGGTTCCATTCTCCAGGAGCATCAAACACATTCCACCTCACCAATAGGAAGTGATGTGTGGAAGAGCTGAAGATGTTTCCTGTTCCAGGCCGGCTAGCCGCGACCACAGGACTGTCGTTGAGATGAGACCCAGTTAACCCTGAGGTGTGTGTGTGTGTGGGGGTGGGGGGTGGGGGGGGGGAATTTACAGGGGCCAAACAGTGTGTTGTGATCACTGGGGAAAAGGGGGTTTGGAGGTGTGGGGGCCTGGGGGGGGGGGGGGGGGGGGGGGGGGGGGATTGACATGGCGACAGTAAAAGCAGCCGTGAATGAGCTGTCTTTCATGGCCGTGTGGCGGCGGGGGTGTGTGTGATGTAACAAGACTGTCACAAACGTGTCATTCCCAAGGGGCTTACATGGCAACGATACGGCTGCACCCGCTTTGATGTGGGATAATGAACACTGGCCTTTGTGATGAACCCCACCAGCCGCCCCACCACCCCACCATCCCACCACCCCGGCCCTGACCCACACCCCCCCCCAAAGCCCTGGGCTCCGTCACCGACCAGGCGGTTACATAACGTGCCTACAGGAAGTCAGTCTGATAGCTTTAAGTGGAAAAAAAAGGACCAGGAATTTGGGACCTCTTTGGACCTTTTTATTATTTTGCGAGCTTATGTCTCCTTGCTTTTTGAAGATAATTGGAGAGAGTGAAAGAGCAACAGCAAGAGTGAGAGCAAAAGCGAGAGCGAGAGAGAGAGAGAGAGAGAGAGAGAGAGGACTCCTAGCATGCTTTCGGGTGGAAGGAGGAGGTAATTTGACCACCTCCTCTGGTATTGTAGCTTAGCATACGGTCAGCCCAGGGGCGGTGTTCACGAAGATGGAGTGAAGGCGGTGGTGGTGGTGGGGGTGGTTTTTCCTGGTGACCTTGTGCAGTCTGGAGGGAGCGACCAGTCACTACGTATTACGCTGCTTCGCCAGTCAGAGGCCCATGGTTTAAACACTGAGCGGCTAACTGTGTGGTGGTGTAGAACAGTGTGATGTAATGTGAAGCACGGCCAACATTAGCGTAGCGTAGTTTAACCGCGGTATAGTGGTAGCGTAGCACGTTGTAGCGTAGTACGGTGTAGCTTAGCATAGTGGAGTCACAGTGACATTGGAAAACATATTCATACTACAAAGGTGGAAGTAGTCTAAAGTCTTTTTATTTGTCACTGTATATTTTGCGTGTATGTGTGTGTAAATGTGTACAATTATTGGATTGTAATGTACACACACAATGATCAGTGAATTGGGCGAGTGTGCATGTAGTTTGAGACGAGCGATAGCTAACGCCATGACGCGTAGCAGCGATACTTTGCTGACCGCAGCATGAGACTACAACACGTTAGAAGCTGCTTTGTCACCTTCAGAAACCATCCATCATGTGTCATAGCTGGGCCCATCAGAGTGAGGGTGCGAAGACTTCCAGTCTGGGTGAAACCGTCAGATCTAGTGGAGAGGGCCTGGGGGGAGACACCCAGTCTAGGTGTTATCAGGGGGGGGGGGGAGATCCCAGGATCCGGCAGGTCCAGGGTGCCTATCTAGACTGCACGGTGGGTCTCTCCTCCTCCTGCTGCTTCTCCCCCACCACCTCCATCCATCTCTCTGTCTCTCTATCTCTACCATGTGTTCGCTTCCCCTTGATGCACTATCCCTCCGATATGCAATGACACACACACACACACACACACACACACACACACACACACACACACGCTCTCAGTGCAAAGCTGTTTCATGTAAAGCCACATTCTCATCAAAGCTGATACTATCCATGACATTTACTTTCAGCACTTCAAAGCAATATTTGAAATATAATATGAAATATAAATTTGGAAGTGAAAGCAACGGGAAATGTGAAACAGTCACTTGAGACTTGAAGCGACTTCAACATTCTGGTGGAAACAGATGCAGCAGGAGGTTTACATGACAGGTTTACATTTACTCAAACAGTTTAAGAAGAATCAACACTTACCTGCTTTTTCTTTATTCAGAGACGCAGAGGTGTTCTGGTAGAGGAAGAGGAAGAGAGAGAGAGAGAGAGAGAGAGAGAGAGAATTGTTTGGATGAATGATTGGGTATAATGCAATTATAACGTTACCTTCTCATATGATCTAGTTCTAAGGTTTATCCAACATTCGGCTCATGATGATGACAAAAATAAAAGAAACCATTTCATATCAAGGAGTACACTCAAGACATTGAATACTGACATGAACATCTTTCTTTCTTACACACACACACACACACACACACACACACCTAACCCCCATGGTTGCAACACGTATGCACACAGGCCAGACTGCATGCATAGTTTTCCAGTGTGCACATGTCTAGGGGAGCAGATAAAGCACCCAGCAGAGCCAACTGGACAAATATCTCATTAATAACAGAGTCCGAACAGACCGCCTCCTGTCCAACAGGCCTGCACGCACACACACACACACACACACACGTTTATTAACACACACATGCACACACACACACACACACACACACACACACACATACATACATACACACACACACACACACACACGTTTATTAACACACACATGCACACACACACACACACACACACACACACATACATACATACACACACACACACACACATACACACGGCCCATGGCAGTGACACGGCCCATTGCAGTGCCATGCAAGGACGAAGCCCTTCTTTGAGACTTTGAGCAGTGTCAGTGCTAGGTGTTAGCACGCAGTGCTCCGTGTGGTACGGGGGGTTTATGTTGCATTAATAAAGTATAATAGCTCATTAGAATCAGAAGCCATTCACGGTCAGACAAGGAATTATACCGTAAACACTACTTTGGGAAGGTTTTGTGTGTTTGTTTGTGCGTGTTTAATTTGGTGTATATGTGTATGTATGTGTTTATTTGCGTGGTATGTGTGCGTTTCTACATATCATATCTGTATGTGTATGTGCATGGATGTTTATATGTGGAGTGTGTGTGTGTGTGTGGGTGTGTGCGCATGCGGTATGTGCGGTATCTGTGGTGTGTGTGTGTTTGTGTGCGTACGTGTGTTTCTGTGCCTATATGTTGGGTATGTGTGTGTGTGCATGCTTGTGTGTGTGTGTGGCTGTATGCAGTATCTCTGGTATGTGTTTATATATGGCGTGTTTGTGTGTATGCTTATATTTGTGTGTGTGTATGCTTTTATTTGGTGTGTGTATGTGCTTGTGTGTATACTTATATTTGTGTGTGGGTATGTTTGGGCAGGGCAGTGGTCAGTTGGAATGCAGAGATTCTTGTTCTTGCCCTCTGACCTTTGACCATGGGTTACAGGGCTGACCCCTAAACCCTGAACTCCTTTAATCCCCAGTCCCCTGGAACAGATCATCACCGGAGAGAGAGAGAGAGAGAGAGAGAGAGAGAGAGAGAGAGAGAGAGAGAGTCACAGGGAGGGGTCGAACGAGGCCCCTCTTTTAATTATTAAAGTCTTCACTCTGTCCAATGATGAAAGCCACCTGTGTCCTTCCACCTCGTTCCTATGTCCTTTAAACTCTATACTTACCATTTACTATTTTCACTTTTTTCCTCATTTGGCTGATGCTCTTATCTCACGTGACTTCAGTGAATGGTTTCAGATACATGTTGTTAATGAGCAGTAGGGGGTATGTGCATCTTGCTCAAGGAGTCCAACAGAAAGACTAAGAACATTGGGGTTTGAACGCAGAACCTTTTAACTCAGAGTCAACCACTATACTGATGTCCCTTGAACTATTTCACCAGTGTTTATCTCTCGTTTTATCTCTCTTTTGTGTCATATACATTATAATCTGTTATAATCTGAGAATCATGTTTCATGCTAAACTGTACCATACTTGAGAATGTAAATACAGCCATATGTGTTGCCGTCTTTTAATCACTTGCATGCTTTGTCCACTTTTTATTTTTTATTTCTGAAAGTAATTAAAGGAAATTCAGAACAATAAGTGTTTCTTTGTCATTTGAGTGTATTTGTGTTCACACTTTGTAGCTAATGGTTTTAATATGGAATTATCCACAGTTCAGTTGAGAAATGCATGACTGATTCACTGGTTGGTCTGAACATGGTGGATCACTCTTGTCGTGCTTTCGTTCTTTGAGATAAGTATGGCTGAGATGAATGTTTGACTTCAAAATTCAAACACATGCGCTCCTGCTCTACAGGTACATCCATACACAAAAGCCTAAAAAGCAAAGTGAGTGAATCATGGAAAAGGCCAAAGTGGAAGAGTAAACAGGAGACAGAAGATCCCTCACATCATTTATGCCAAACGAGTGATCATATATATTTACAAATGGTTGTGAAAGGGGGAGGGGGTTGTGGAGACAATGATTTTCATCATTCATGTGGATGTTTGTTTTGATTCGGTGGTGGACGCAGTAGTTAATAAAGTGTTGTCTTGGTTCCAATCTGTCTGGCTGTTGGCTTGTGCAGAACAAGCCACTGGGCAAGAACACACAACAAAACACACAGTACACAACACTTGGCTAGAACACACAACACAACACACAGCACACAACACTGGGCTAGAACACTCAACACAACCCACAGTACATAACACTGGGCTAGAACACACAACACAACACAACACACAGTACACAACACTAGTCTAGAAAACACAACACAACACTGAGCTAGAACCCACAACACAACACAGTACACAACACTGGGCTAGAACACACAACACAACACAAAGTACACAACATTGGGCTAAAACACACAAAACAACACAGTACACAACACTGGGCTAGAACACACAAAACAACACACAGCACTGAGAAGAACTCATTGATAGATGTATGTGCATGCTGTTTCAGCTGCTGGTCCGAAATTACCCTTGTTTTGCGTTTTTAGACAGCAACAGAATCCCCAACGCATTCCCTTGTGTGTGTGTGTGTGTGTGTGTGTGTGTGTGTGTGTGTGTGTGTGTGTAGGTGTATGTGTATGTTATTCAGTTATACAGCTGTGCTTTGGGCTTAGCTTTCCGCTGTTTATGATCAATATTCTCACATGAATTGGGCTGCCTTTCGTGCATGAACATAGCAATTGTTAATATATAAATAACATAAGAATGTTTCAACAGTAAGTTAGGTCAAATGTAAACATATTTGACTCAGTGACGCACAAATACGGCCGGTATCAGCACTGAGATCATGTCATATCTTCAACACCAAAGCACTGAAAACATTTCACTGATCCTGAACTGCATTCTTTGAATTCCAGTGTTACCTAAAAGGGCAACGCTACGATAAAAAGGGATAAAGCAAAGAAAGATTTAAATCTTAAATTCATAATCACAAGGCTTTTAAGAACAAACATCTGAAAGCACAATGGTAGCCGCTTTCGCTACAGTATGCTTGGTAGGAGCCATTTAACCAAAACCGCTTGTCAGCATGGAGTCGCATATAAAGAGCCAGTGCCACCTTTATTTTTTGCTTTAAACATGGTCATATTTCCTTTATGATTGTAAACATGCCATTTTGTCACTGTAACTAAAGTTACAGTATTCTAGACCAAAAATCTGTAAAATCCTATGTGTTTTGCCAACGTCCCCAAAACACTACGTGAACGTTGTGTTTTGGAACTATCTTTTTGTGACGCCGAGGTGCCTGAAGGTATACTCATCGACGTCACCACGAAGGGACGATGCCGGCGAGGTGTTTCTGGGTGTGTGGAGCTCTGCCTGGGTAGTGGTTGACCGAGAGAGGGTTAAGCTTCTCGGACATTGAGAGTATAACGCCACGGTGTGTGTGGATGTGTGGATCTCAATCTGAGCAGTGGTTTATTTAATGTCCCTGTACGAGTGAGGGTTAGCTTCTCAGTATAACGACCGGAGTGCATGTGTGTGTGCAAGTGTGAATGTGTGGCTGTGTGCGTGTGTGTGTGTGTGTGTGTGTGTGCGCGTGTGTATGAGTGTGTTTGTGGGAATGTTTTTGTGTGCACGTGTGTGTGAGTGTATGTCAAATAGAAACTGTAAGCCAATCTGGATAAACAGCTAACAGCTAAACGACCAAAAAGTACAAAACGTTTGGAGAGCCGACGGTTCCACGGGCCTTCCACTCTGGGCTTTACCGCTTCACACGACCCCCCCGCGCTGCGTTCTGTCGTGTCAACCGCCACGAGTTTCCTCTCGAGCCAGCGTTCCTGAGACGCATGACCTTCGAACCCCCACACACCTTTAAGCACCATGTTTTCTCACAATAGCACTTACAGTCTGAGGCCGGTGTGTGTGTGTGTGTGTGTGTGTATGTGTGTGTGTACCAGTGAGTACCAGAGCACAAGGGTCACAGAGTTTCAAGGTGTTGTACTCGTGGCGTGCCACAGCCCGGAGGTCGTGTCAGGTGTCTCAACCCCCTCCCCATACTTCCCAGCACTACCGGCCCCCCTGTCAGATGGCTCAGTTGCTGCTGGACCCCTGGCTTAGAGTGAGTGTGTGTGTGTGTGTGTGTGGCCTTCTGTGTGTTTGTCCACTCGTGTTTCTCTGTTGTGACCGAATGTCCGTTTGTTTGTCTGTTTGTGAGTCTTCCTACCATGGCAACTGACTTCTGCTGTCTGGCTATTGATTATAAAATATGATTATTATAAAATCATTCAAATGCGGCCGAGCCTCATTGGAGGAGTTCAACAGCTTCTCTCAGCTTCTCAGGCCAGGGGAGTCAGCAGAAAGGGACTAGCTATACCTCGCCTGTATGTGTGTGTGTGTGTGTGTGTGTGTATGTGTGTATGTGTCTGTGTGTGTGTGTGTCTGTGTTGTTTGCAAGATGGATTTCAGGTTTGAAAAAAGGGGCAGGGAAGAGAGGGAGGGAGGCAGGGGGTGGGAGTTGGGCATGAAGCGTTGAAACAGCAACAAGAACCCAAGTCCAAACCACACCCACTCACCCTCTCTCTCTATGCAGCTGCAGATAGATAGAGAGAGAGAGAGAGAGAGAGAGAGAGAGAGAGAGAGAGAGAGAGAGAGAGAGAGAGAGAGGGAGCTGTTGGAATAGAACGATGGAGAGTGAGAGAATGAGAGCGAGAGAGCGATAGAGAGAGGCTGACCACCCATGGTCTCTGCTAGCCGGGGGATTATCAGGCTCAGACTAACCCCAGGCCTTTGTCACCCACTTAGCGTAAATGGTTAAATTGGCGCAGATGGCTTATGGTCAGGTAAGCCTGTGGCTCCACCAAGCCCCCCCCTATCCACCCTCCACCTTCCGAACCACATCGCCCCTCCACCCATCACCTCCCCACCGAGAAGGAGGAGAGAGAGAGAGAGAGAGAGAGAGAGAGAGAGAGAGAGAGAGAGAGAGAGAGAGAAGGAGAGGGAGACAGAGAGAGAGATACTGTGATCGTGACCGTGATGGTATAACAGATTGTGATCTGCGACTGCTGGTTACTTTGTCCGCAAGACTTCCCCTGGTGCGTCGGTTCCAACGTACCTCTTCTCCACGCTCAAAATAATATCTTAATAACGTTTTTCATCCTTCCACGCGTCATTGGCCGCCGTCGCTGTGCACATGTGCAACAAAACGTGGGAAAACCTTCCCATTTCGGCCTTTCTGCTTGAGGGATGAGACCCCCCTCCTCCCTTTCCTCACCTACCACCACCACCACGACTACCTCCGACTAACCTCCAACCCTCTCTCTCTCTCTGGCTCCACATTTTAAGCGTTTCCATGTGTCACATTTCAAGTATGTCAACAGGAAGTGAACGAAGGAGTTGATGTAATGATGCATTGGAACATTATCCTGTACCTCGCCAATTTTCCCTGACCAGATGTTACATTTCTCCGTGTTTTTTTCTTTTCTTCATTTTTCCCGCTCGTATAAACAGCTTTTAGAGAAACTGCTGAGGGAAGTCCTACTCTGAAGGGAACATGGGGATCCTTATCTAGAGCTACAACCCTATAAGACACTTATTATAAATGTGCTCAACTGGAGTACTGTTTCTCTTGGGGGGGTAAGTTCACACACAGCTGTACACACACCCTGGCTGCAAGCCAAGTCCTTGAAAGTCATGAGATATGTTGTGTATGGACTGGAGGCATATTGATGGGAAAAGAGCGAGTAGGGGAGAGCTGTATAAACACATACACAAGGAATCACACACACACACACACGCACACACACACGCACACACAGCCATGCACAAACACACACGCACACAAAGACCCACGCACACACACAGCCGTGCACACATGCGCACGAACACACACACCCACACTCGCATACACACACACACACACAATCACACATGCACGCACGCACACACACACACACACACACACAAACAGACCCACACACACTTGCCCCCGCACGCACACCCACACACACACACACACACACACACACACACACACACACACACACAACACTACACTACAGCCTTTGTTTCCAGCCGTGAGCAGAGTGAGAGGCTTCTGGTTCAGGTGGTGTCTGGGGGGATTTAATAGCGGCTCCCTGGAGCGTAAACAGTGAACTGCTGGCTTCTCCATGCACCCATCAGCAGACGACACACACCCTGCCTGCCCCGATTACCTGCCCTGGCTGCCTGCCCAGTCTGCCTGCCCTGTCTGCCTGCTGACACATCTAACTGGGGTCCTGTCTAATGGATGTCCTGTATGCCCTGTCTGTCTGGCTTTCTGACAGTCTGGCCTGTCTCCCTGCTCACGGTGTCTGTCTGAGTCGCTGTCTGTCTGTCTGTCTGAATTGTCGGTCTGCTTCTCCATCTGCCTGCTGCCCTGTCTGCCTGCTGTCCTGTCTGCCTGCTGCTCTGTCTGTCTGCTGTCCTGTCTGTCTGCTGCCTGGATCTAGGTCTTCCTAACAAGCTGTGACGTACCCGCCAGCCCAAGGCGCTGTTACAGGTTCTTTAATGTTAATTAACTCTGTCTGCTGGGACATGAAACCAAATACAGACTGCATGCAGTGTTTTACTGCATGAGTAGGTTCAAACACTGCATGCCTTAACATTACATGTTTGCGTTGTTCGGCGTATGATAAAGACCTCCTATTATTATTCTAATGAATTAGTATTCCACCTCAATGGAAGAAAGAAAACACTGGTGTTTTTTTTAATCGTTTTAAATGTATGGCTAAATAATGAGTTATACTAACACTCAGACCCAAAGACACATGTGTATCTGCCCTTCTTTGCTACAAACATACATAGAAACACAAAAAGGTTAGCTTGGTGCGATGTTTTATGTTAATCTGAACTTCTGCTCCATGTATTAAAACCAAATGTCACCGAACACCTCCGCATACACTTTCTCAAAACAACATTCAAGTTTTTAAAAGAAACAGCGCCAACTAAAACACAAAATGTTATCCCAGGTACTATGGGTGAAGTTAAGCATAGTTCTAGCTGTGTGTGATGTTCAGCCTTACCTGGGTGAAGGTAAAGGGCAGTTTTAGGTATAAATACACACTTCATATAGAAAACCCACACAAATCAAACAGCCCAATTAAAATTCCTGACAACAAGTACGAATAAGTGTTGCATCACACCTAGTTTATGATGGTATATGATATGTGTGTATCTGTGTGTGTGTGTGTGTGTGTGTGTGTGTGTGTGTGTGTGTGTGTGTCTGAGCAGGCACTAGAGTGTTCATGCAGTGATTTACAGGTAGATGATCAGCCGGCTGCAGGGTGTTTAAGTAGCACTGCGGTCTCCAGTCATCCTCATGATTTAGGGTTAGGGTTAACCCTAACTCATTCGTTCTAACGAGGGCCAATCACCCATGGAGGCAGTTTGAGGAAGAAGCTTACCTCCATTTGTTCATTTATTCACACATTTTTCCACTATTAATTTTCTTCATTCGTTCATTCATTCATTCATTCATTCAAAGGTCCGTGCCACCAAAAGCCACACAAACACCGATTTTCTACTACATTTGTACATTGTGAGATGAAGGACCTACAATATGAGGTTTGGCTTTTGGACTGTTCATCCCCTAAAACACAAGGTGTGGTTTTTGGACTGTTCATCCCCTAAAACACAAGGTGTGGTGTTTGGACTGTTCATCCCCTAAAACACAAGGTGTGGTGTTTGGACTGTTCATCCCCTAAAACACAAGGTGTGGTGTTTGGACTGTTCATCCCCTAAAACACAAGGTGTGGTGTTTGGACGGTACAGGTCTACGTTGGTATGCACATATCCACAATAACCAATAAGGTTCTTCATGTGACGCTGATGCTGGTGACTAAAAGGTTATCAAACATAACAAAGCAGTAAATATTTGGCAGTGATAGGAGTCGACATTATCAAAGATAATAAACGAAAAGAGGAGACGTGGCCTGAAATGTTTTTGATATCATATCTAGCGTTAGCATCGCGTTTGAGTCAGCTACACTGCAAAACTGACAGCATTTCAACTGAGCCGCCTAACATTTTCAGATGAGAGCAAATGTCACTATTATTAAATCTAGAGGGTTTATATCGTGCACAGATGCGTATAGCCTTGAATTGCATTTAAGTAAATAAAGCATACAATGTATCCAATGGCAAGGACCTTTACATGAACCTAAACTGCGATATACAAAAAAGAAAACACAAGGCATGTGTACACTCCTTTCCCTCAGCTTCCATGGTGTTCTGTTTCGTGCACCTTGTCTCAGAGTGAGAGACTTGTGTATTTGCTGTTGCTTACAAGTTGCGCCCAGCTGCATGCCCCTTGCTTACAACCAGTGTTCTGTTCCTAGCGGTTTGCTACCAACATCGCAGGCATGTCAGTTCCCTATCGATGCCTCTTTCTCTGGGACTATATCTGTAGAGTTCTTGGAACGCCTGATGCAATAGCCACAGGCACACATTTCTGAGAGGAGAAGAAAAAAGAAAAAAAGAGGGACGATTTCTTTGTTGGGGGCGGGGCAGAGAAGTTCATTTTTTTTCCACATCCTGTGTTCCAACACAGGGCTATTTTCTCCCCACTGGAGACCGGTGTGTGTTTGTCTGGATGGCTGCCACAGCTGTGCGCCCCAGCGAGCCAGCCTTGGGGACAGTGACAGCCCAGAAGGCCAGCACGCTTGGCCGTGACTGGGGTGAGGGGGTGGGGGCAGAGCGAGAAAGGCTGGTCTTTGTGAGGCTGAGCAGCTTGTTGACTCACTGGGGGAACTCAGCTCACTGCAGCGGGCCAAACATCGCCCTGGCTGGAATGTGTGTTGATAAAAGTCCCAAGGACAGGTGGTGAGAAAGCATGAAGGAGGATAGGGATCCGACAAGAGAGGGAGAGAGTGGGTGGGGGGAGACCAAAGGGGAAGGATACAGTCTACATCATGGATGGGAACGTTGTTTTCCAGAGGTTAGTAAAGCAGGGTTTTAATTATGAATGAATGAATTTAGCAGGTATTTCAATGTTTAAATGAAGGCCCAATATACTAAAAAACCTCTCCCTACTAACAGGCCTAACAACAGTTGGTAATTTAGAAATCATGAACAGATCAGGTAGCTAGATCAGGCTGTTCTTTCCTTTGAGCGTGATCCGTCTCACACAAAAGCTCTTGTTTGATATCTCTTCAGGTGTATAGCGCTACCTACCTAGCCCTCCCTGCTCCTCCAGGACAATTTAGATGAAAGCGCCAGTAAAATGACTAATTAGTATTAAGTAGTAAAATAAACTGTGGGAGTGTGTGGGGGGATGATGGCTGGTTTAAGTAGCCTCACCTGGGTGAGGCTGCACACCTGTTGCACATTGAGTGTGCACAGGTTAAACCAGCCGTCACCACACACACTCAGGGAGCGATCTTCTGCATGGCAACATGGAGCACCAGTGCCATGTATCATTATCGACAAACTTCTACATTAAACCGGCTTTCCCCACCACCCTGCGTCCTATGTTTGGAGGAGACCAGTTAAAGTCACCTAGGTGGAGTGTGGCAGCCACCTAGGTAGCATGTAGCATGGACCTTGCTATATACACTATGGCAAATGACAAATGTAAGAGAGAGAGAGACACACACACACACACACACACACACACAGAATAGAAAGACAGAGCATAAAAGGTAGGGACAGAAAGAGAAATAGAGAGAAAGATAATTAGAGATACAGTGAGAGAGAGGGAGAGAGACAGTGTGAGTGAGAAAGACACAGAATGGAGAGACAGAGCACAGATAGAGACAGAAAGAACTACAGATACAAAGAGAGATGGAAAGAGACAGAAAAAGAAAGAGAGAGACATAGAAAGACAGAGAGAGAGGGAGGGAGGGAGAGAGAAACGGCTAAGAAGCAGAACTGGAGGCAGTGAAAGTTACAAACTGTTTGGCCTTCCTTGGGAGGGGGCCAATGGAGGGGCGTGATCAGGGAGAGAGAGAGAGAGAGAGAGAGAGAGAGAGAGAGAGAGAGAGAGAGAGAGAGCGAGAGTGAGAGAGAGAGAGAGAGAGAGAGAGCGAGAGCGAGAGAGAGAGGAAGTTTGGGGCGGCGGGGGTGGCCAGGCCGCCAGAGCGGAACGGGAAAGAGGAAGGACAGAGCGCCGCTCTGACAGTGACCTTAGCACGCAAAGCCACAGCGCGTCTATTGTCTGCCGAGCTGCGGTGATAACAGGCTACATCCATAACCCCGGTGACAAGCGCCACAACAAGCCCAGAAAACAATCTGCCGCTCCCCAAAATAGGACTGCCAGGGCCTTCACCTCCCTGCGGCCGCTTCAGAGCAAACGCTGGTGAGACCACGACACAACCTGGATGACCAACAGGTTTAACTGGAAGAGGGTAGGACAAGGGGGCTGGGAGCACCGTCGCCCTGGAGAAGGAACACAGATCCAAACAACGGGGGTGAAAGGTCGCACCGTTACACAATGTTTACCAAAGTCGGAGGTGCCGCAGCGGTGCGATCTACCTCACGTGAGAAAGAGAAGGAAGGGCATGGCCATGCGCCGGGGGCCCATGGCCTGCTACAAGCAACGCCCTGTGTTGTGTTTGTTGGGAGTATCAACATTTATTTCTAAGCAGTGCCTTGCTGGTGGGAACTGCGACAGCGCCGGGTGATTGATCTGTTGTTTCCGACTGTACCCTTCTGCAGAAAGCGGTCAAGGGAGACTGTCGGCCAGGACGCCGCCCGCCCGGCGATAACCCGGGCTCTTCCTCTGTGGTCTCCCAACCGCTAAAAATACAGCCGGTCCCGGGAGGCTGCCCGGAATGCCTGTGACATGACACACAAGCTTCGGCGCGGCCGGGAATGTGAATGTAAACGTGGTGCCAATCATAAGAAAAACCAACGCAATGAAAGAGATGAAGATTATGTTTACGATAATGAAGTGATACTCGGGTAAAGACCAAAGTGGCCCGTTTTGTACTGTAACAAGAATCAAAATGACTTTTTCAGAAATATTGACCACAGTATCAATACGTTTCAACACGTTTTCATACAAATACTCCCCATGGATACTAGGGTTACAATAACAAACACTATTGCCATCACATGACAACTTAACAACTCACAAGCAGCCGCATACACAATTTAGATATATTTTTTTACAATTGACAACAATCCGTCCAGCCCACCCACCACTCACACACACATGCACGCACGCACACGCGCACACACACACACACACCTGCTGCACAAAACAAGCACCAGGAACCTGCCAACAAAAACAACATCCACACACACACACACACACACACACACACACACACACAGACACCTGCTCCGACCAAAACATCCCATTCAAGCTAGCCACCAGCTGAATGTGTGTTGCAGCCACCTGCTAGTGACAACGCTTGAGGCGCTAACAACAGCCTGGCGGACGGGTCTGCTCCGAGCCCAGAGGGATCGACTTCAACGCCCATGGTGCTGGGAATAGGAGGGAAGTGACACATGCATGGGGCAGGTCTGAGGAGACACAGAGCTCTCTTGTTATGGTTACGTACATAAACGGGGAAGCAAACAGGTAAGGGGTAAAAATTTTGAAAACATTGTGTGGCTTGAGAAAACCTGCCACAACTAGGGGGGTCCGGGGCCACACACCCCTGGGAGAACGTTTCGAAAGATATTAGCTGGAGACACTAATTTCTAGTAACATCTAGGTTTATTTGTCTTTTGTTAGCAATTTTTATATATATTTTTTCATATTCTTTTCACTGACTCCTGTCTCTAATTAGAGCAGCATTGAGCCTCAAAACCCCTCATTCTGAAAACATCAAATCGAACTTAATCGTCTGTCAAGTCATATGTTACATTTATAGTTTAGAGGTCCATATATCAATAAAATATGATGAAGGAGTCATTAATAGTCTGGTGCATGCTAATTGAACCATAGGAATTGTAGTAGGCCTACTGTAGTGCAAACATTGGTTGCGAGTTGGGTCTTCCATCCTTATCACTAAACGTAGAATTCATTTGATTATTTATTTGAATGTTGTATATATTTAAAACCCCCCTCTGTTCCACAATTGTCCCCAACTCAATCTATATTTAATCCAGGAAATTCAATACATTTATATTTATTTCGCTAAAGTACTTGTTCATCAGAATGCATCATGGGATATTTGTTAAGGATACTCCGCCATTTTGAGAGGACTCGAGCGTTGTAGAACTGTAAAATCCTGAATCAGCGTAAATATACCATAACCTAGGCTAATGAAAATTTTGTTTTGCCTAAACTAAAAAAAATAAACTTTTGTTTATTGCTGATCTACACAATCCACATGAATAACCTATTTTGAAATACATTTGAAAGCATATTTCGCCGAAAGGTGAGGAGTGTGCATCTCTGATAAAGGAAGGAGTGATGCTGTGATGAAGATGTAGCCTAGCGCTGTACCATGGCAGTGTTAGATAAGACATATTAGAGAGGCACCACATGGCTGAATGGGAACAATCACAACCCCAGCCACTGGCAAATGTATGTGTTGTGCGAGAAGGTGTGTGTGCGAGAAGGAAAGATGGATAGAGAGTGTGTGAGTGTGAGAGAGAAAGAGAGTAATAGAGAGAGAACGAGAGAGAGAGGGGTATGTGTGTGTGCGTGTGTTTATGTGTATGTGTGCGTGTGTGTGTGTGTGTGTGTGCATATGTGTACGTATGTGTGGGTAGGTCTGTCAGTTATAGCCAAGGCCAACAGTCTTTGTTTACCCGGTTTACTTACATAATGTAGACGGAACGCAAGCGCACGTTGATACTTACTCCATGACCACATGGTGCACACACACACACACACACACACACACACACACTAACATGCATGCACTCACACACACACTAACACACATTAATACACACACACACACACACACACAAACACACACACACACACACACGCTTTGGATGGATTCATTTCATTGTTGCCTCTCATTCAATGATGACGTTTATCCTTCACATCTGGCTGAACCATAGACAGACGCACAAAAATACTAAGATTTAAAGCGTTTGAATATCCGTACATAATATTGAAACAACCTCATCATGCCTTCTGGACAGTGTCAGGGAATACGAGTACAGAAAACCTCTTTCCAATCCCCAACGCCGACCACATTGCCTCCACCTCCACTAATCTCATTTGAATTTCCTTGAATCACAAGAACTCTCGAAAGCCAATCAGGATTTGAGGGATTGGAGCGGGGACAATAGAGGGCCCAACCGTGCTGTTTACATCTGGATCTCCTGGTTCTGCTGCTGCCGGCCCCATTCACCGGACCAGTTCTGACCGCCTTAAGGAGATTAAGTGGGCGTCGGGACACTTGAGGTCTGAAAAGGCTGAATGCCCACCCCCCACCCCCCAAATACTAATAGTCCCTAAGAGCCCACTTCATGAAGTCAACAACCCCTTGGCATCCATCAATCTTCCCCCGTCGCGCCTTCACAGTAAAAGCCCCTGGTAAGCGCTGGGCTGAGCATTACGCGCAGTAAAGGCTGTGTTTACAAAGACTTAGTGGAGTTTGCACTGTGGAGGGAAAGTAAAAATAAAAAGCACAGACACAAAAATACACACAGACCTTGGATAACAATGAATGGGCGACGGGCGTTTTGCACCGTAGACGTTAAGAGTAAGAGCATTATTTGATTGCGTGTGAAATATTCGAAGGACACTACACCAAAAAAAAGAGGGAAAGAGATTCGGGTCGAGAAACACAAAGAGAGTTAGACACGTTACCCTTCACTAAGGAATTCACTGATATCACTGCTGGCGTTTCAGCACTTTTTCACACCTTGGCTTGACCGAGATAAGACAAAAACAAAACAAGCGTTTCTTCTAATGTTATTCTAGGAACTTCCAAATAGAACAGAAACATCTTGTTCAACGATTCAATCACCTCATGATTGCACGTCAGCACTCTCCCACGAAACCCTCTTCCTGAAGTCCACAACCAGAGTGATGCACTCATTCAATCACCCGCAGTCCCTGCTCTTGTGTACTGTTGCTGTGTGTTTTATGTCTGTTGTATATAGTCCATATATTCTCTGCATCTTTAACCCATTGTATGTCTTTCCCCCAGTGAGGCAGGTCCTGTCTATCCATAAGTGTTGCATTTATGAATAATGTATTCCAACGTGCGACCAGCCCAGGGACTACAGATCCCAGATAGCCTTCCCAGATAACGGAATGTTTTTATATTGTGTTCCATCCCTGTCAAATAAACAGATTAAATGAATATGAGAAAGACTTCTAACAACCACGGAATCGGCCTACTGGGGCAGGTCAGACACGTCTTCTAAGGGCCCCTCGCAGCCAGCAGGGAGGAGAAAAAGTCATTAAGTGAGCAAGCGAGCGGACTAAAGATGTCTTTCTTGAACCGTGTCCCCCCCTGCCTCAACCCCCCATCCTGTCCTTTCACCCCCCACCACCCCTTCTGACCTCTTTGTTGGAGCAGAGGGGATCTAGACCCCAGAACTTGCTAATTATAGAGTTTACCGTCTGCTCGGCTAAGCTCTAAGTGCCTGGAAACATTCCTCCAATCTCCAAGTCACCCCGAGTGTGTGATAGTGCTGTGTGTGTGTGTGTGTGTGTGTGTGTGTGTGTGTGTGTGTGTGTGTGTGTGAAAGAGTGTTTCATAATGTGTGTGTGTGTGTGTGTGTGTGTCAGAGTGTTTCATAAGTAAATAATGCACATGCACACGCACACATATACACGCATACACACACTCACATCAGGGCGCGCTCTTAATGAAGACTGATAGAGCGGAGAGTTTGCAGTGGAAGTCAGGAGTGTATAACGGCCCTGGGGCCCCAGAGCACGACTGAGGGCCTCCGACCAATCACAGAGCCAGACCGTTATAAAAGCCTGGTGCCGCTTGATCAACTGTGAAGCCAGGGACTCCACCTCCCCTGTCAGACAGCCCAGACCAAGAGCTGGAAGAGGAAGTCAGGCACTGTCTCTCAATCAAGAAGTACAACCGCTGGACTTCACCAGATGACAGAACATATGCTCGTCCAAAGGGGCTCGGTACTGTAGTGCCTAGGATGGTCGACGCCCAGCACAAAGCTACTGGGTTCAATCCCCCATGTACCATGTCCATCTTTGAGCAAGATGCCCTAACCTCTTATCTGCTCCCTGTTCACTGTGATTTGCTTTGGTGTCTGCTGAATGGTGTCTGCCAAATGACTGAAGAGTTATATATGGTGTTTGATGCAAAGCATGTCTTGAAGGCAACCCCGTACTCACCAATGTCTTGGGTTTGGCTCCCAGATGGGGGGTAGATGGAGCAGCAGGTACGAGGGTCTCCTGTGAAGGGTTGCCAGGTTGAGACCCTAGATCCATCTCCTGCACAGAAGCCCAGATTGACACGTTGAAAGGTTAAAACAATTCTGAATAAGAGTCATGTAGTCAAGTTTTATTTATAAGAGGAAGAGGAACTTAAGAGGAAAAGTTAAGGAAACTGGGAAACTGGAGGCCCAGGAAGGCCCAGCTACAAACAAGTCCTTATTATTTGATTATATTTCGTTTACCACGTGTCTCCTGCGTGGGGTGGGGGTGCTGTCCATGGAGGAGGTGGCACTGAGGGCGTTTTCAATCTCCTTGTCCAACTGGTCTAGCTTCATCAGCAGCAGCACCATGGAGTCCAGGCGAGAACTGTCCTGCTGGAGACGAAACACAAAAACACAAATTAATACAATCCGTGAAACACAACATTCTTTTATAAATGTCCAATGATTTCCACATGACAAAGAGCTTCCGGTGAACAGTACAGCATAGAAAAGTCCACCCATACATTCTGCCTGCGAACCGGGGACGGACTTTGAGGCCCCCAGTCTTTTAAACTGGGTAAAGAAAGAAGAAAAAAAAACGAAACCCCTGTACCAGAAATCCCACGCAGCTGCCTGGTCGCTGTGGCGATACGTCCCTCATGGTGTTCTGCGGGGGTCATATTACTGCCCTGACCTCCTGCTCGCTGCTCACGCCAGCTTTGGATCAGCCATGGGAACAGGAGGCAGAGGCCCCAGCTGGCTCGGTTTTGCCCTGGAAGAGGCCCGGGTGTGAAGTGTTGACTGCCTGCCAGCCGGTCTCTTGTGTATAGCCTGGCTGCCCCACAAGGGGCAGCGTCTCAACCCTAACCAGAGCTCTGTACTATTTACAAGTATTGAGTCATTTAGCAGATGCCTTTAACTAAACCGACTCAAAGTGTATTTTAGATGCACGTTAAAAAGGAGCAGGTAGGAGCTAGGGCAACTTGCTCTCGGATGCCTAAGAGTTCGGCTGCCAACATGGGGGATCGAACCCAGTACTTTTTGGCTGAGAGTTGAGCAACCTAACCTCAATCCTGCTATCTCCAAGAGGCCCCTAGTTTTTAATTGTATTGCTTCGATTATAAATGTTGAATGAAGCCCTTACCATAGTAGTAGCAATAGTTGTATATAATAGTTTCAATTTAATGAGACAATGCTAGATTTATTCTCAATGTGGTTGTTTGGCCCTGAGAGACGTATTTACAAAGTGTACGCTACCAGGTCTCACACTGGCCCCTGGTGGCGAACATGTGAAGTGAGCAAGCAATTTAACCACTCAAAGATGCCAGATCTGCATGGCCTCCATAGTCTGCAATTCATACAATTTAATTCAAGAGTTTGGTAAATAAACAAGGTTTAAATTTTCAACAACTTAATAAAACAGAATCCCATTCCTTTCAGTGTTTTTCATATTCAGGATATGACATCAAGATCACATCCCTCCCAGGGCGAATGGAAAAAAAACTGATCATGACATCACAAGGACATTTCTACTTGATCCCAAACTCACCTAGTAACAATCTGCTTAATGCTTTAATGGCAGTGGAGTCATACATGTGGGAGACAGCAAGGTTCTGTGTCTTCAAAGAGCGCACACAAGAGTGCACGTGCATACGCAGGTATGGCCACAGGTGTAGTCTAAGTCTCACTGGCGGTGCAGTTTCTCAGTGGCTGTGAAACCAAGGTTGTCCCGCAGGGCAGATGTGGATATGTTCGGATTACGAGGGATGAAATCGTACTAAAATGTTGTTTGACGTATTTGAGCAGCAAAACAATGTTTTCCTGAAGCCGGGATTATTAATGTGGCAGAATTGGTTTTGAGGAAACATGTTTAACAATGGGTGTGTGAATGCAGTGTAGATACACAGATTTTTGTTTTTTCTACGTGTTTAATTCTACATTACTACATTCTACATAATATTTTATTAATTTCATTACCTTTTAGTATTTTATCAGACTTTTTCCCTGGCTGGGATTTTCTTTATTGCATACTTTTTCTTCAACCCTATTACGTGTCTTATTTTACTGTGTCTGTATTTTAATAGTGCCCATAATCTATTTTATCATCGTGAAGAACGATGTTGTTACACACTGAAAGTGCTACATAAATAAACTAATTATTATATTTTTATGAGTACGTTAACTATCAATCTCTTGTTGCCTGATACTGTTTTTACTGGGTCGGTTTTTTATCATGTAAAGCGATTGGTAACATATGTTTGAAAAGCGCTATATAAATAATGTGCATCACATTCCTATTATTTGTATTCTGCGGGCGCCGGTGTCCCGGATGCGGTCCTGACTGAGGGCTCCGGCCCGTGGGCCTGTCCCGCCAGTACCCGCCTTACAGTTATTTTCCAGTCAGCTTCCAATTAGCCTGTCATAAGGGATTGGATCTGCTGGAAGGAGCTGCCCAGTCGGCGTGGCGACGAGGGGAGTGTGTGTGTGGGTGTGTGGGTGTGTGTGTGTGTTAAGGGGGAAATCTGTGCCGTCGCTGGGGCCTGACGCATGGCATCCCAACGCCGGCGGCACCGCAACACACCACTGTATTCAGTCAGTCTCCCACACTATCCCTCTCTCCCTCCCTAGCTCTCGCTCTCTCCCCTTCTCCCTCTCTCTCTCTCGCCCTCTCTCCCTGCGGCTCAGATGTCTGTATGCTGCACATGGTGGTGTAGTGAAACAATGGTATCTTTACAAGGGAGCTGTTCTCCGTGAACAAAAGCAGCTGAGCCTGAATGGCCATAATAACAACAACCACACAACCACCATAGTAAAACAACAACAACAAACAAACAAACAAACACAAAACATGTGCATTTGAATGTTTTTTAGAGGGACGATATTTCATGCTGCTGTTTTCTCCGTTTATTTCCCCTCTCTCTTTCTCTCCCTTCCTCTCTCTCATCTTTTGAGGTTTCTCTTACATTCCTCCTCACTTCCTGTTTTCCATGGATGGAAGACAGTTCCCACAGTGTTTGAACTTCCAAACCCCCCCCCCCCCCACCACCACCACCACCACCCCCATCTTTCTTTCCCAGTCCCCAGTCCCAGTCCCACACCCCCTCTCTCCTCCTCACACTGCAGCAGGCCTGCGTCCCATCCAATCTTCCCTCAGACATGCTCATTCAATTTAGCATTTCTTCATCACATTACTCCTCCGAACCAGAGCTTCACCCAGTGACCTCCTGACCTCTGACCTCCTCAACAGGAGGCCAAACACGAGAAAGAGAGAGAGACAGAGAGAAAGGGAGAGAGAGAGAGTGAGGGAGATAGAGAGATGGAAAGAGAGAGAGTGGAGTGAGGAGATAGCTATACAGAGAACCAGAGAGAGAGACAGAAAGAGAGGGAGAGAGAGAGCAAGGGGGTGCAGAGAGAGAGAGAGCAAGGGGGTGCAGAGAGAGAAAAAGAGAGAAAGCAAGTTAGATAGGGAGCGAGAAAGCAAGAGTTAGATACAGAGCGCGAAAAAGAGCGAGAGAGAAAGAGAGAGGGAAGAGCGAGAGAGAGGTCCAAAGATAATTAACTTATTGTATTGTTATCTCTTA
Source organism: Lota lota (assembly GCA_026745465.1). Classification (NCBI taxonomy): domain Eukaryota; kingdom Metazoa; phylum Chordata; class Actinopteri; order Gadiformes; family Lotidae; genus Lota; species Lota lota. The sequence continues at coordinate 1,237,287 of JACYXH010000810.1, read as the reverse complement.
ACGAACTTGTGTATTGCTATTTATTATGTTTATTTACCTATTATTATTAGTGTTATTATTGTTCAATGATTCATGTGTGAATTTGCTTTAGCAACACACATATATATCCTGCTAATGAAGCCAACTGATTTGAATTGAATGGAGGCAGGAGGAGAAGGAGCAGCCAGCGATAACGGTCCGGTGGACATGTGACCCCATCTTTTGGGCCCTGAGGTCTAGATAAGGTCCCGTTGGCAGAAAACAAATAAACACAGTGACAAAGACCATGCTATCGTGCTATCCATCTCCCAGCCATTACACAGATAGCCAAATGGCTTCATTTTCCCCCAGATTATCTTCAGACAACAACAGCAGCAGCAGCTATCTCCCAGGCCGTAATGGGCCAGAGACAATAGAATTAAAGTTGATATTGAGAGCCATCTCCTGTCTGCACCTCCGGGCACTATACGTCAAGCATGTAGCCTAGCCGCTAACTACTAACAACAAGATGTATAAAGAATTACGGTGCTAATTAAATAAACATGAGGCTATAAATAAGAGGCCTGAAAAGGTAATCAGATGGATCCATGTGATGAAGGAGCAGGTAGGGGTTAGGCATCTTGCTCTTCAATGAGGGGTAGTCTGTGGACATGAGGGAATCGAACCCAATAACGTTCAGCTGGGAGTCAAACAGCCTAGCCAATACACCATTTTCTAAATCATGTATTTACCGGATGAAAATAACTTCCCAATGCAATTCAATTATAGCTCAGGACCCTGGTAATAGCTCATCATTGGATCCCGTGTTTGAGCAGCAGCTCAGTGTGTGTTGTGTGTTGATGGGCACGCAGAACCCCACGCTACCAATTCAATTAGTCAGTGTGTGACCTACACGCAGGGAGAAGCCCCCGACGTTCCCCCTGCAGCCTCCGCTCAGAAGACATTCCCCGGAAGCCTGTCTCCTGAATAAACTGGCTTCCTGCTGCGTCCGAACGCACGGAGCCCAGCAGAGCGGCCATTACCGCCATATGGTGGAAGCATTGAACCCGAGGCCTCCTCTTTTACGGCTCACTCCTTTTTCCAGTTCCAGCAGAGGAACAAATTCTCAGAGGTGTTTAATACAAGGGAGGTTTGAACTCAACCGTCCTAAAAACGGTTGCTAACTGGTCATAGAAAATGCCGGAGGCTTTCCGCTTCCTCTCATTTTGCCCTGTGACATCAGAGCGCCCTTTCCTCTTTGGCAGTTGGCATTTCTTTTTACGTCAACGACCCTATGGTGTCCAACATCTGTGCAATTTATCTTTAACAATTGAATATGAATAGGATATGGGTAGATGTGGGAGTTTGTCTGATAACTATTCAGGATGCTGTCAATGTGAAGTGAACCATGAACAACTCTAAAGAAAGGGTGAGACATGCAACCACCCCATTGCCCATTGGTTACATCTATTGGATGGCCAGGTTTCGAGTTTTCGGTCAAAGCAAGATAACAGTTGGTATCTACAGTGGTATTTATATTTTAAACAACCAGAAGGTATCACAAGCAATATGGCTAGGCTAAAATACGATGCCTTCAGTGATTGGTCAGCTCTTATCCAAACAACATACCTATTAAACGGGCCCCTGTGTTGTCAATATAACATCGCTGTTGTTATTATTCCTGATGTCAATAACTACAATAACTGTTTATTTTGGTGGGGGTATCATTTTCAGTAAAAACTCAATAATAGTGTCAGGTCTTTAGCTTCCTCACTGGTGGTGATGAGCCATGGATGTCAAACGAGCGTAAATTACATTAGTGGTTTAGCGCCCTAGCTGTTTATCCTTCTAGCGGTTAGCTTCCTAGCTCTTAGCTTTCCACAGCTCTGGTCAATGCAGTCCTGTAGTAGTCTGTGTGCGCTGTGAGATTTAAACTGCCGTTACGGAATCCATGCCCTTATAGGACCTTGTTTTGCAACCCGAGGGTTGGGAGAGACAGAAACATTTGACAGATCCCACTGTCGCAGATCTGTAAGCATGCAAGAGTGAAGTCATTGTTTTCCAGCCGGCGAGCCAGCGAGCGCGAGACCAAAACGATGTGGTGCCCAGTTAAGTGTTGCTTATTACAACAAAGAAATAATTTGAGGAATTGCAGTGTGATTGCTAAAGAGATTAAAAATATAAATAAAAGCAAAAACGCTCCCTATAATTTCTGCAACTGTGCATTCCACTTTCTTACAGGACTAGAACGCACAAATCAATGTTATTTTGTTGGGTCCCACTGAAACGTATAAAAAGGTTGACACTTACAATCCCATTTGTCTGTTCTTACCTTTTTAACCCGCATCTTCACCAAGCTTTCATCCTTTAGGTCCTCAGACTCCCTCATCTCGTGGGAACCAGGAGTCGGCAGCTGAGGGCCACAGTGGGTAGCAACTGCCTGTGCTGCCTGCATCTCCTCCATCTCCTCAAATGTGGAGCATGTGGTGTCTGGGCCGCGGTGTTTGCTCTGACCATCTGGCCCATCGTAGGCAGGTGGCTCACCTAGGTAACAGCCAGAGGCTTGATTGCCAGGGAGTCCATCTGGTGTGAGGTCATCATCAACCACCTCTGGTGAAGCCTCTGTCTGAGGTCTCTGGAGGGTGGTGGTGTTTTCCTTTGAGTCCATATTGGTGGATTGTTGATCCAATGGCGCGTAGGCGAGACTCAAGGCATTATTCATCTGCGTCTGCGGCGTTGGATTGTCGTCTGACTCTGAGGAGTTAAACTCGAGAATTGTGTCCAGTTTTGGAGCGCTGTTCTCTAGCTGTCCGTGTTGAGATTTGGTTTGGCTCTCAGAAAAGGTCAAGTCATGGGATACTGGGCTCCCGTTGAGATTCACAGGGAACTTGTTTTCCATATTTTCATCCACACACTGAATGCTGTTTGTTACTAGTCCACTGTCCAGTTGTTGTTCAGATAACACATGGCTATTGATTCCCTCAGTGCAACATTGAACTTTAACATGAGTTCCACGAGCCGTTGATGAACTCTGGTTGACTTCTTCTGCGTGGCCGTCGAGTTGAGCCCTTTCCTCGTCTTGGTTCTGATCCACCTCTGCGATCTCAACATCATGCGGTGCTAATACACTCTGGTGGAAAACCTGACTTTCACAACTGTGATCCATCTCCTTCACCGCATTGTCATTCCCCGGCCCGACCGGACAAACAGGTCCTTGTGATGCCTCCGAGGGTAAAGGGGCCGCCGGATGTTCACTAACCAGCATAGTGGGGAGGTCTAATCCTTTTACTTTATCGACAGCATCTACGTTCCTGCATTCGGTTCCTGCTGCGCTGCATTCCTCTTCCTCTGCATCGGTCACCGTCCGCTCCTTAACCCGGTTAGCCCACAGCGATCCGTCGCTATCTTCCGCCGGATCAGATAAGCAGTCTGGTACACCTGAAGACAGACTATAATTCATCCCGGCGTGAGATGTGGGGAGGATTTCCTTCTTTCCCTCAGTATTGGGAGGGCCGGCGTTTGATTCTGGTTCAGCGGAATAGGTCAGCGTGGCGCCTGGGGGCTCAGAAGGCTCGCCGTGGCCATCTGTATGGCTCTCCATTGTTTCATACTGCTTTGGAAGTGTGCCAGTCTTATTAACGGCAGGCGCGGACAGTGGAGACCCATTGTCTAGACTGATAGATATGCACGGTTGTTGTTGTGGCTCCTCAGAAACCATACGTGCGCCAGTGACGACATCATCATCACTGACGCCGCTGCCACCGCCATTGCCGATTCCATCACCGTCGCCGTGTGCCGTACCATCTCCAAAATGACTTTTTTCACAACAACCTTTGACTGTACCGTTAATAACTGTGCCGCTCAATAGTCTGTCTTTTGAGTTAGGGCTAGATGCCTCCTCCCTTGGTGAACTTTGGAGACACTGTGACCTGGGAGACTTCAGCGGGGTGTCTAAAACTCCACTCTCATCCGGCCCATCCCCCGAATGGCCATTGTCCACCTTTCCAACTGTGTCTTCCTGCTTCCCCCAAAGAAGTCTTGCATCCCCGACCACAGACCCCGTAGCGTCACTCCCCCTCGGGCCCCCGTCCGGCGTCGGTCGATGGTGGCGGCACTCCGGCATAGACGCACAGCGCACCTGGCGGCCATGTTTAGAGCCGTCGCCAGGGCCATGGCCGGCGCTACGACAGCAGACCAGATCCAGGTCATCGAAGCTGTACTGTAACCCTGAGCGATGGGTCACGTGCTCCTCCCAGCTCCGTTTCCGCATGGCTACTGGCATGGTCAACAACCCCCTTTGCTGCTAAGCCATTGGCCGTGACCAAATGGAGGACCAGATACACTCAGGCTTACTGTTCCTGTGGGGGGGGGGGGGGGGGGGGGAGAAGAAGAGAGGAGAGGATCAGGGGGAGAGGAGTGGATAAATGAGAGGAGTAAAGGAGGAGAGATGGAAGGGAGTGGAGGAGAGAGCAGGAGAGGTGACGAATGAAAGAATTAGAAGAAAAATGGAGAGGAGGCGAGGAGGAGAGAGCAGGAGACGATATGAGTGAAGAAAAGAGGAGATGAGTGGAGACAAGGAGGGGAGGAGTGAAGAAATTCAAAGAGAAAAAATAGGAGAAAAGGAGAGTGGAGAAGTGAGGTAAGGGGTGGGTGGGAAATGTCAGTATTTTGAGATTTCAACACAAGGGTTTAACTGAATTTGCAGAAAATAATCTGGCAAGTAATGCTTCAATTTGAAAATAAACAGCTGGACAATTCTGGGTAGAAGTGGACTGCAATTGGGTTCCATTCCCTGGAAGTATAAACTTAGCCAGGCCTAAATAAACGGACACAAACCACATTTCTACTAAATTGTCCAACAAAACTGATGGCCATTGTATATTTAAGGTGTTGCATTAATCACCTTGGTGAATCACCTTGTTATTTTATGTGTGAGGATATTTTAATACACAAAAATTATTATGTCACAACATTTTATTTAAAAGGACATATCATTGAACCAAACCACAAGTGCCAATATGACGGCCCAAAACAAGTAAGAAATATGGCAGTTATTGGATAAACACCAGTGTCCCCACAAAGCCAGGGAAAACCTGTACAGTCAGGAATTCTGGTGATGCAACTGGCTGACCTATCAGCAACAGAGCCTGGTGACACGTCTCTTACAACAAGGGCTTACGTGGTGTAATGTTTATTTAGACGGATCAATGACGTAATCATTACATATACGTACATATTTTCTTCCTCTATACAAGTGCAGAATCAAAAGGGGAAAAAGGCTTTTAAAATGTTGACAGCTGTATGTTTTGATGCTGTAAGATGTTATAAAGGCTGATATAATCAGCAATTATGGTTACGCAGGTATATATAATTTCCCCTGTATTGGTGTATAAAGAAGATACTGTTTGATATCTTCTAAGATCATACGGATATATAAATTAAACACTAGCAGCATACATCATATATGAATATATATAATCCACATTTTATTATAGTGTTGTAAACTATACTGATACTTAACATAGTCTACCTCTACTAACACTGGGATCATAAACATAAGCCATGCAAACACCAACAAAATTTACATTTTGTAAAAACCCATGAATACAGATTATTGTGCACCTTTTGATTCCTGAAGAGAGAAGAGCCAACTTCACCAGGACTTGACCTCAGACCATCCAAGGTAAAAGCCCCACCACCACCACCACACAGAGCGTTCGCCAATACGAAGGAGTATCAATCTGTTTAAAGCAGTAAGTCGGGCATCCAGGCGATGAGACATCCAAAAGGCATGAAGATCCAGAATTTGAAACAACTCTCTGAAAACATTAACTCAAGAGCTTGGGTCACCGCAAATCCATCCATCCAGCCATCGCGCGGACTATGACGCGTCTGCTTCCCCTCCACACACTAGTCCTTAAATCACAGCCGCGTAAACAACAAACTTAAAACATCTCAAGTCGCTGCGGAAGGAGCGCGCGCCGCTGGGCAGACGCTGACGAGCCGGAGCCCAGGAGACGGCCGGGCGAGAGAGCGGAGGCGAGACGGAGCGGCAGGAAAGCTCCACGCATCGCTTCCATCTTGTTCACATTAGCACTTTTTTCTGCTGACGCTGAATGCCTGCATGAAGCCAGAGTGGAGTAAGAGGGGCCGGCACTCTTCCCCCCCTAATTACTCCAGCACAGTGCTCCTCCGCCTCCCTCCCTCCCCCCTCTCCCCACGACCCTCCCCGCTGGTTCTGACAGGGACTGTGACTCACATCCTTTAGGACCCCTCCCCAGCTCCCCTGCCTGCCTCCCTCCCTGGTCACATGATTCCCAAGTCGCCCCCAAACACAAGCACACATTCACACTCGTCTTCCGTCATTCATTCATTCCAGTCCTCCACCCTCCTAAATTCCAATCTTTTTCTGCTGCTACATATGCTTCCCTTCTTCCTCACCCCGTCCATTCTCACTAAGATTCTCTCTGTCTTTCATTCACTCCTCTCTCCCTCTTTAACTCTTATCCCTTTCTTCTACTGCTATCTCTCTCTCTCTCTTACTCCTCTCTCCCTCTTTTCCTCCTTTTTATGACATTCTTTCCCCTAGCCTCTTACTACCTCTCCTAGCCTGGGAGGCCTCTATCTCACTCTCTTATCTCCCCTCGCTCTCCATCTCTCCTAGCTCATCTTTCTTTCCTAGCCTTGGAAGCCTCTTTTTGACTTTCTCTCTCTGTCTCTCATACAGCATGGAAAGCCTCTATTTTTATACCCTCCCCCCCCCTCCACCTCTCTCTCTCTTCCTTCCCTGCCCTGGGTAACCTCTCTCTCTATTTCTTCTTATTCCCTCCCTCCCCCTCTCCTATCTCTCTTTACCTCTCCTGGCCTGGGGAACCTCTCTCTCCATTTCTTCTTATTGTTCCCTCCCTCCCTCCCCTCTCTCCTATCTATCTCTAACTCCCCTTGCCTGGGTAGTCTGTCTCTATTTCTTCTTATTACCACCCGCCCTCCGCCTCTCTCTCTCTCTCTACCTCCCCTGGCCTGGGTAGCCTGTCTCTTTTTCTTCTTATTACCTACCTCTCCCTCTGTCCCTCCCTCCCTCCCCCTCTCTCCTATCTCTCTCTCCCTCCCCTGGCCTGGGTAGCCTGTCTCTCTTTTTCTTCTTATTACCTCCCTCTCCTGCTCTCTCCCTCCCTCCCCCTCTCTCCTATCTGTCTATCCCTCCCCTGACCTGGGTAGCCTGTCTCTCTTTTTCTTCTTATTACCTCCCTCTCCTGCTCTCTCCCTCCCTCCCCCTCTCTCCTATCTGTCTATCCCTCCCCTGACCTGGGTAGCCTGTCTCTTTTTCTTCTTCGTATTACCTCCCTCTCCCGCTCTCTCTCTCTCTCCTTCCCCCTCTCTCCTATCTCTCTCTCCTTCCCCTGGCCTGGGTAGCCTGTCTCTCTTTTTCTTCTTCGTATTACCTCCCTCTCCCGCTCTCTCTCTCTCTCTCTCTCCTTCCCCCTCTCTCCTATCTCTCTCTCCCTCCCCTGGCCTGGGTAGCCTGTCTCTCTTTTTCTTCTTCTTATTACCTCCCTCTCCCGCTCTCTCTCTCTCTCTCTCTCTCTCCTTCCCCCTCTCTCCTATCTCTCTCTCCCTCCCCTGGCCTGGGTAGCCTGACTCTCTCTAGCAGGTTCTGATTAGCCCCAGGCTGCTCTGTGCGACCTCTGGTCCTGCCACTCTACATGCATTGGCATGAAGAGTTCAGAAATCAAAGATAATGTTTTGGCAATTCAATACCAGGCATGGCTCTTTTCATATAGTGGTTTGCAGCTTAAGGTTTATGTATTAGATTGTATTTAGGACAGAATCCGATAGAGACGTGGAAATATAATGTAACTATAATATGTGAATAAGAAATGCATGGTATAAGTTTCACGCCGATTTTAGTACATACAGAAACAATTCAACGTTTAAAGTGGACAGCAGAAAATATTAGGCCATTCAGAAAGTTGATCAGCAGCAGCTGTTTTCTTGATATGATGTCACGTCAACATTTAAAACAAGCATTTATCTGCCTTTGGTTCCAAACAAAAGGATGGGCCGTGTACCCTTTAGTCAAACTCTGCCATGACAAGGCAACACCGCCGGCTTAATACTCCACGTCCCGTAAATCCTCATCAACTCTTTCATTTACACAACAAAGAAATATTTACACGACCCAGCTAAAAGCCTCTTGACGAGAACACATCATTTCCTTCATTATCCGTGCCATGTATAATGCTACACTCAACAGATTTAGGGCTCCAGAGAGCCAAGTAGAAATAATACCCCCCCCCCCCCCCACCCCCCCCATGGCCGACGGACGTTTACAGACACAGATGACGCGGGACATAGAAGAGAGAGGCCGAGAAACCCACCAACCCCGGCAGAAAGACAGGAGAACACAGGGAATGCAAGGCCTGCTGTCCAACTGTTAACCAGCCCTGCTCTCCTCCCTCCTGCTCGTCCAGATGGGGATGAGGTGAGTGGCGGGGAGGGCCAGATGTGGTGAGAGCATTCTGGGAGGAGGTTTGTCTTGAGGGAGGAGGCCCTTCGAGGGTGAACTTCGGGGGGGTGACCACGTACTCTGCGATGTCACAGCTCCGCAGGGAAGCAGCTGGGAGGGGCAGGGCCCTTATGAGTGGTCTGTGGCCCAGTGGTTCAACATCCTAATGCGCTAACCACGTAGTGTGTAACCTTGTAGTGTTGAATCCCCAGGTTCGATTCTGGCCTGCAGTTCTATATGCTGCTTCCCTCTCTCTTTTTCAACCCTCCACTCTGTCTGTCTTCACGGCTCTGTTCATAAAAAGGTACAAAATGGTCCAGGAAATGATTTGAATTATTCAATAATGAAATGTTCTCTGGAGGTCATTGTGGTCACGGTTACTGGTCATTTTGGCTCCGATTGGTTTGTTGGAAGGGGTTACGGCAAAACGCCATGCAGAACATGATGTGTGGGGGGAGGGAGCATCACATCGTCTGATTGGTCAAGAGGTGACGATGTTCACACAAATCTGGCCAATCAGAAGCATGTCTGAGGCTCGGGGGGTGGGAGGGGGGGGGGGGTCGTGGAGGTATTTTCTGTGCGTGTGGTTGTCTTTGTGTGTGCATGTGAGCATGCATGCAGGTGTGTATGTGTGTACAGGTTAGAAGTTTAAACAAAAGGGGAACATTTCATCTTAAGAAGTTTACTTCCCCACTATACTAAAGCCTCCACCGTAAGACTCTTTATCAGGCATCTAAACTATAGCATCTAGGAGGTTTTACATTCAGACAGGCCCTGTCGAAGCAAACCATTCCTAGCCTGAGGACATATTTGACCAGTGAGAACCTCTAAGAGTTCCGGTGTGTGGACAGCATGTCTGTGAATCTGAGGAAGTGACTAAGTGAATGTTTATTTTGCCTCTAGATGAATCACAATTACTAGGTCGTTTTATAATTTTAACAATGCAAGCCCAATGCTAGCCCCCCCCCACCCCCCATCACACACACCCACACACCATAATACATGTGGACAGTGGACGGTATAGCCGCATTGGTCACATGCCCCAAGAGGTCACATGGGTGGGCGAGCAACAAAGGAAGACTTATGTGTGATGTGCCTCCATATTGCTCACTTTCTCTCTCTCTGCTGTTTAAATGGAGCACAGAGGGCCCAACGGTCGTGAATTCCTCGCCGATATGGTTTATTATCGGAAAAAAGAAATGGAGTCTAAATCATAGGCATTTGACGCAGAGAATTTGCTCTTGTAGGAAAACGTAGGTGAAAATGGCTCCTTTACAAGGCGATTCTGTGTTGGGGTTTTTTCTCCCCTCGTACAAAAAGCGCTTTGAGAATTATTTTTCCTTGCACCCACATTTAAGCTTTTTCAAATAGTTATTTTTTTGTACGTGCGTGTATGTACTTTGCCAAGCGGTTGGTTGTGGTCCTAGAAAAACAAGCCGAGTAGATTTACACTTAAAAAAAAGAAAAAACAAAGCGAATCTGAAAAGCATATTTGGGGATCTAAAAATACAGTCTAAACATACCAAACGAACCACAGAAAGATAATTTAAATTTATTCTCTTCACGTTCAGTGTGATACTGTACTGTCGCCTGTTTTCTAACAAAAATAGATCCTCCATACCCAAAAGAAAAACCCACGGTTTACCCTTATCAAGGATTTTCGATGTAGTAACCCAGGAATGGCAAACATGTTGGTTTGAAAGTTCACTATTTGGCCAAAACAATGATGTATGTCAGGAGTGTTATGACGCATATCAAGCGATCCATTGTCGCCTCGCATTATCTGTGGTATTTGACTCTATGGGTTTCTGTGGCGCTTTGTTCAACCAATGATGGAGAAGATGGTTGGTGCAAGGTTCCAGGGGAGACTAACGGGGGGAGGGGGGGGGGGATTGTGGATCATGGGTTACAGAGCAAGAGTAGTCACCGTGGGAACAGGAAGTGAAGAGTTATAGTGGATCCAGACCATAAAAATCTTCAGGCTACAATAATCGAGATAATAATCTAAATCTTCTTTAGATGGGGGGGGGGGGGGGGGGGGGGGGGGTGAAAAGATACAAATGCCGTCCCACAAACCCTCCTGAATGTGTATCCTTCAATATTTTCGCTAGCATCACAATCAGACTAGGATGTGGCCCCATGCAAAAATCAAATGATCTTTGAGGAGAAAAAATATGCAAGGAACTGTTAGTTGCTCTGTAAGCATATTACTGTTTAGAGTTGAGGGACACAATTATTGAAAGTTAAAAATAATGACGATGACACAGCATACAATGAAAACACCAAAAATCCCCGTTATTTCAGTGGCATATCTGGCTCATTGCTGCGTGCCAGGCGCCAACTACTGCCAAATACTGCTCACTATTGGTGACCATCCGGAATTGCAATGGCTCATCATCTGTAAAATTATGAGCTGATTCAGAGAATAATTAATAGATTGATCACCATTAGAAATAGCTATTTATAAATTTCTTAAGAAGATCTATTGCATTGCTCAATATTTTACAATCCTTAAATTTTTTGTAAGAATAGAAAAAGAAAATAATTAAATAAATCTTAAGAGATACATGTAAGAAGTTCTTAAATTTTTTTAAGGATTGTAAAATATTGAGTAATGCAGTAGATCTTCTTAAGAAACTTATTAATAGCTATTTCTAATGGTGATCAAACTGTAAAGTTTATATATATATATATATATATATATATATCATAATGATGATGAACACCTTACAATTAGATTACATATTGTGAATAAAAACAATAAAAATCGATGCAATCAATTTAAAGCAAGGCATAACTTACAACCTTAACAACTTAAGAAAAGCAAACTGTTATCTTAAATGTAAGAATAAAATCAAGAAGGAATGTTCAAGATCTTAAGACAATTCTTATGCTATATTTTTGGTGAGTGGTGGTTTTTCTTAACTTCTTCGTAAATACGATCAAAGCAAAAACAGCAGGTACAACGATTTTTGTTCTTACAATACTTTTGTGAATTCGGCCCCAGATAAGACAGGTGAGTTAGTGGCAGGTGTTGTCAATGATCCAATTACCTGTCTCTTATTTTTAAGCATGATAGTAGCTGGGCCAATAGGGATGGACGAAAGAATTTAAGGTGAATCTAATATCCTATTTTGGTTGTTCTCGCCACACTAAACTCTAACATACAGCACGAACCCTGTGTCTGCTACACTCCTTTACATATGTAATTATGTTGGCTTATGAATTTGGAGTATCACCAATCACGTGTGTGTACCATCATCGGGGAAACATGCCCAAATGTATACTGATGGAAAACACAACAAGCATCACGCACACTTTAGCAGCATTCTGGGGGGATTGTCTGGCCTTTATTTGTGAGTGAGACGCAAACAAAACAAGCATTATTATGACTGCGATTTCCTGACATGCATCCATAACTGTGCATTTAAATGGCGTCAAACATGAAACTGGATTCACGGTTCTTCTCGCCAAAATGCAAAAAAGAGGGCCTTGCCTTGAGTAGAACCACATGAATCAGGTTGGCATCGGTGACGTTGGATCCCTCTTCCAACACTAGACGGAGGTTTCAACCCAACGCTGACTGACTCACAAAAACACGTACTGTGCATGTTTTGATTAAATTCAGACCACCTTCTTAACCAGTATGGTCAGGAAGAACCCACCCCCAAGCTGGAACAAGGATGGGACCAACAAGGGGTTTGTTTATGACTTGGATCAGAACTATCCAAAATGAATCCATATGTCTTATTCATTCAAGCGTGTCCCCAACTTTACTCGAAAAATGTGTACTTGCACAAACTAAACGTACACTTGCGTTGCCTTAGTCAGTTAAGGTTAATGTCCTGGGCCAGTTCTAGCCTAGAACTGCAGGGATATACTGCATTCTCTCAGTGTGTATCCCTTACTATACTAGGACAATGTGTGCTGCCAAGTATCTGCAGTCTTGCCTTACTGTCGGTCAGTTCTGGTCATTTCTTTAACAGTTTATGGCCTGGACCAGAAGATCCAAAATAAATCTAAGTTTTTACTACGGCATTCTTCCAGACCAGGGTGCCCAACTATAATAAAAAAAATAAAACAATTCAAGTATATATTAGTCAGTTAAGGTCAAATGTTAATTATAGTGCCAGGGCAGGACCAGAACTATCCAAAATATATTCTAAAGTCTTAATTATGGAACACGGCATTCTCCCAGAATGTAGCCAACTAGGAAGATTCATACTTCCACATCTTTGTCAGTTAAGGTAAAATCTAGTTTATAAACATACAGCATTTTCCCAGAATGCACCCAGCTGTACTAGGAACTTTTTACCGCCATCTGCAGTCTTGCATGAACAATATTTATCCTTGCCTCTCTTCTTACCGTCGGTCAGTTCAGGTCAGACCTTAGCGTTCTCTCTGGGTTCCTTGTGAAGATACGGCCGATGACATGCACATCGTACCACTCCTGGGACTCTTGTGCATCCGCTGAGCGTGCAAGGCTCAGGCAGCCTGGAGAACACTGTTGTCCTTGGACACCGTTGCCACAGCAGCAACAGAGCCAGGAAATGCTGTAGGGTTTGATTCACTATGAGATAGGAGAGAGAGAGAGGGAGAGAGATAGGAGAGAGGGAGGTAGCGATATAGGAAGAAGAGAGATAGATGTGAGTGAGAGAGAAAACGTGGAGAAGGGGAAAATAAGGAGATAGAGACAAAAAGAGGGAGGAGAGATAGAGGCGAATAGAAAGACATAAGTGAGAGATGGATGGGGGAGAGAGAGATGGAGAAAAAGAGGGAGACGGAGCGAATAGTGACGCTTGTGATGTTAACTCTTTTCAGTTTTCAAGATTCTGACTGCAATGAACTGAATGTTATTTTTCGTATATTTTTCATTATAATTACTGTCCTGTATTTTGGCTGACACACATTTCCTGTCTAATAAAGTAGTTATCGTCTTATCTTTTTGCTTTTGAATCGTCTTGAAATCATATAAACGGTTGCTGTGATTGCAAGTGTGTACAGAAGCTTCTGTGTATATGTCCATCCTTAATTCCTAACGTTCACTAAATAGCAAACGGCTGTGTACTTAAATAATATTTTGGCAGGAACACGCTTCAATGTATTCCTGCCCTCTCAGAGAGTGTATCGGATGGCCACCGCTCAATATTGACCTTGCAGCCTGGCGCTCCAGCACACGGCCAGATGATCGTTTAGAAAGCAAATACATGGTGGAAAAACTAGCTGCTTTTGGAAACTTGACGTTCTGACCCAGGTGCTGTCAGCACGTCTACACTAGACCCCTCGGGCATTGGGGGGGGGGGGTGGGGGGGGGGGGGGGGGGTATTCATGGGGGTACTTATTTGTACCAAAATAAGTTGTCTACCAGTAGAATTTATCAGCTGGCTGGTGGACGATTGCAATTTCTTACGTCAGTTAGGTTAATGGGACGCTAGCCTAGGTAGGATGCTAAACAACAGTAACGTTACACTTGTAAATACTGTTTTTGGGTGACTTTAAATGGGTATGAAAACAGGCTTAAATATTTCCAAGTAAACAAACAGTGAAGACAACATTTCCGTACCATGAAGTTCAGGGTCAGGACTGGACGGGTTGAACCATGACCACGGCGTCGACATCTCCTGGTGGCAAAACACGTCGCTCATATTGCTTTAAATTGGACCTATTTACCCTTTTATTGACATGAACGATAAAGGCAATGACTGTCTGTGGTTGCTGGGCTAAACTAGTTCAATTTGGGATAATTGTGGCCCTGGCCACAACGTGCCACTTTCCCTGGTGTTGCGCGGAGCAGTAACCTGGTGGTTCCACTAGACGGCGCCAAACACAACTACATGCAGCTTGGTCGACAGATGGTCTTGCCACTCCTTGTGACATCTTCCGCGTTTTACCTGTTCAAAAGGAGTCACACAACACACTGTAGCTTATTGTTGTAGTAAGGGAGAACAAAAACAACTGCACTTGTGCCGGCAGTTGCAAACGTCTTTATTCATTGGGACGTAAACAAACGATACTTGCGACGTGCTGCTTTAAAATGGCTGCGAGTTGAAAAGCTTGGATCTAAAGTAAAGTTGTTTTGAGTGAAAGTCTGCATCTGGGTTCTGTAACGTCGTTGCTAGCTGACAATTCACGATGGGATGTGGCAGTAGTTCAGCGGTAAGTCAAACTTCATCAAAATACGGAAACGAGGTTAAAAACAAAGTTGATAACGTATTGTGTAGCCAGGAATTGAATCATGGGTGTGTTTTATCACGTGCAACTAAGTATGTAAAAAGTTATACAGTCCAAAATCGAATTCGCGTAAAGCCTTTCTAATGGTCCTCGTTGTTTTACAGGGGAAGCGCGATTGGAAACCGCTGGAGCAACGCAGCTGCACTGATATCCCATGGCTCATTCTATTTTTTCTGTTTTGTGTCGGCATGGTGAATCTTTATTACTGTTCTTTACCTGTTTGCTTATGATTGTTACCCGAATGAATGAATGAATGAACTAACCAATCTCCCAACATTCTTAGCGGTTAGGGTGTAACCTAATATAGCTGTTGTAACCCTCTCATGCATGCTGCATACATAACACCAAAACATACATTTCTACACGTATATTATAACTTAACAACTACTATAGCGGCAGGCTACAGAACACACTTTGTCGGGCTGTACTTTTGTACAGCTCTTGTTTTGGCATTTAGAAAGTAATATGAAATGTGATCCACTAACTGTACACACACACACACACACACACACACACACACACACACACACACACACACACACACACACACACACACACACACACACACACACACACACACACACACACACCTTGTTTTGATTGCATGCTTTGAAGTAACTATGGATAAAAGTCTCTGCTAAATATGTGCTAACCGTTCATACAGCTAATACAGTGTGTGTGTGTGTGTGTGTGTGTGTGTGTGTGTGTGTGTGTGTGTGTGTGGTGTGCAGGGGTGTATATGTGGCTTCACCATCTACACAGGTGGAGCTTCCAGGATCGTCTTTGGGTACGACAGCTACGGCAATACCTGTGGTAGAAGGAACAGCAAGATTGAGGGGATAGAGCTCAGCGGATGGAACCACACCCACAACAAGTGAGTCTGGTACTATTGAATGCAGTATGGTGGGGTCTGTTTTCTCTGTATTTGATCCTAACCTGTTCTGCATAACCATGATGCTGACAGTGAACACAACAAAATGTCTTGTTATTTAACATATGCAGCTTTAACTTAGCAAGTTTTCTCGTGTCTCCTGTGATTGTGTTATTCTACATTATCTGAATGTAATCCACGTTGGAACTGAACATTCAAAGTCAAAACTAATTCATAATTTTGGACAGAGTGTATCACTATATCGGTTAGTGCTCATGTTTACTGTTTTGATCCAGCCAAACAATGTAATTTTTGTATTAGTATTTAGACCGCAAGATAACTTGCGGTTGATTCTCAGATACATGTGCTTGGTCAAGGGTGCCTACAGGTAGACTGTGGCTTTGGGGATCCATGCCAGTATCTTTCGCCTGGGAGAAGAACACCCTGGCTACTATCCTCCTACCCCCCGGCCCCCTTAACGCATTTGGAACAGTAGTTTGCAATCTACCTTCATGCAATCAACATTCATGGCATGCTCACAAGGCTTGTGGGAAACAGTGGGTCATGCTTCATCGATGGGCAGGGCTCCAGAGGAGGCTTTGAATAGGAGGCGTCGGAGCCACAAAGTACCGTCTGTTGATCTGTTGAGCAAGCTGGCAGCCATGTCATCATCCTGCTCCCCAGACAAAACAAGACACACAAGCACTATAATAAACGGCACTGTAGCAAGCTCCCGAGCACTGTAGCAAGCAGCCCTGGAGCAAGCTACCCGAGCACTGTAGCAAGCAGCCCTGGAGCAAGCTACCCTAGCTCTGAAGCAGGCTAACCTAGCTCTGAAGCAAGCTAACCTTGCACTCTAGCAAGCTACCGTAGCACTGTATCAAGCTACCCTAGCTCTTTAGCAAGCGGTACGGTAGCAAGCAGCCCAGGAGCAAGTTACCCTAGCACTGTAGCAAGCTACCCTATCTCTGTAGCAAGCAGCACTGTAGCAAGCAGCCCTGGTGCAAGCTACCCTAGCACTGGAGCAAGCTACCCTAGCACTGGAGCAAGCTACCCTAGCACTGGAGCAAGCTGCCCTAGCACTGGAGCAAGCTACCCTAGCACTGTAGTAAGCTACCCTAGCACTGTAGCAATCAGCCCTGCATCCATGCTATTGCTGTAATAAATTAATAAATTAACATTTTTTTGTGGTTAAGAAATATTCTTATTGAGATGGTAGGTTTGTTTTATGAAAATGTGTAATTTGCCCATCAGAGGTGATTTAAAAGATATATATTTCTGTTTTTCAACAGGTATGTGTTTTTCCTCGACCCCTGCAACATTGACTTCCTTAACAGGAAGATCAAGTCGTTGGCACTATGTGTATCCAAGTGTCCTGACACAGAACTGAAGACATACTACGATGTCAAGCAATTTTCACTATCAAATGGTGAGAAAATAATTTTAAAAATAATTTTCTTTAAAAAAGGTTGTGAACCACAACACGGCCCCACCTACAAAGACTAAACTAGAATAGTACGGGATTTCCTTGACATTTTTTGTTTTATTTTATTTTCCATTCATATCGCGTGACAAAGGAAGAAATTATAGAGGATGAAACGGTGGCATCAGTGCTGAAGCATTCGTATTGGAAGGGACATCATCTACACAATGCAGTTTTAAATCACTTTATATCTGCTGTGCTCTCGATATGTAAATTATATAAATTCAAGTTTTACGAATTCCTTAGTTGAATGTAATGTTTAAAAAAAATGGGTGTGTTGGTATTTCTTAGGTATTATTTAATTGCATTGTTATTCGGTATTGCTGATGGCTTTGCTTACATATGTCACATGTTTGTCTCAATATTCATTAATGTAGACCAAAAACTGTTCATTTGATTCTGCTCATTATTTCTTTTTTATCAGGATCCGACCTATGTTCGTACGACATTTCTCCTACGAGATATGCGAGCAGCTCTGAACGCTTCACTAAATGCCCCAAACTCCCTGTTCCACCAAGGTAATCAACTTTCACCCATGATTTTGTCTGATGTTTATTAAATGAACCTAAAAGTAAATTGAGCACCCCCAAACACCAAAGGCTTCTCTTTTAGCCTGTAGTAAGGTAGTTGGTTTGTGTTACATTCACCATTAGGGAGCAGTGAAAAGTTCACCATTTATATTTGTGAAGAGGCAATACTTAGCTCATTCCCCTTCTACAGTATTTTAATTGAGATCAGAAAAAAAGAATTACGTTGAGATAAAAGTAAAAAGCTGTTAGTATTTTTCGTGCGCACTACCCATCGGCAACACAGCTGAACCATATCGTCCAATCACGTTGTCCGGTTGTGCCTGTGCTTCCTCTGTTAACAGCAAGGCGGTCCGGGTGCTGCACCGCTGCGTGCCCACCGAGCTGAGCTGCTACGCTGAACTGGCCCAGTCATTCGTCACCTTTGTCAACGACAGCAGCGCCATTCAGAGGGTCATCGCCGGCCTGCTGGCCAGCAAGGAGATCATCTTCGGCCTCTGTCTACTGGCTCTAGGTATCCCATCTCTAGAATAAAACCGGTCTACTGGCTCCAGGTATCCCATCTCTAGAATAAAACCTGTATAGTGGCTCCAGGTATCCCATCTCTAGAATAAAACCGGTCTACTGGCTCCAGGTATCCCATCTCTAGAATAAAACCTGTCTACTGGCTCCAGGTATCCCATCTCTAGAATAAAACCTGTATAGTGGCTCCAGGTATCCCATCTCAAGAATAAAACCTGTCTACTGGCTCCAGGTATCCCATCTCTAGAATAAAACCGGTCTACTGGCTCCAGGTATCCCATCTCTAGAATAAAACCGGTCTACTGGCTCCAGGTATCCCATCTCTAGAATAAAACCTGTATAGTGGCTCCAGGTATCCCATCTCTAGAATAAAACCGGTCTACTGGCTCGAGGTATCCCATCTCGAGAATAAAACCGGTCTACTGGCTCCAGGTATCCCATCTCTAGAATAAAACCTGTATAGTGGCTCCAGGTATCCCATCTCTAGAATAAAACCGGTATACTGGCTACAGGTATCCCATCTCTAGAATAAAACCTGTATAGTGGCTCCAGGTATCCCATCTCAAGAATAAAACCTGTCTACTGGCTCCAGGTATCCCATCTCTAGAATAAAACCGGTCTACTGGCTCCAGGTATCCCATCTCTAGAATAAAACCTGTATAGTGGCTCCAGGTATCCTATCTCAAGAATAAAACCTGTCTACTGGCTCCGGGTATCCAATGTCTACAATAAAAACGGTCTACTAGCTCTAGGTATCCCATCTCTAGGAACACACAGCTACAGGTCATTAAGGAGCAGTTAGGGGTAAAGGCATCATGCGCAAGGATGCCTACAGGGGTTTCTAAAGTCCCAACCAAAGACTGAAGTGAAAACCTGTGTTAGCCCCATCTGTGGTCAGACTCTTGCTTTCCAAAGGACGGGTGATTAGGATTGGAGCCAAAGTGATGTCATGTTTAAAAGCCCTAGTTTGTTTGCCAGATGACCTCATTCTGCTCAGAACAAAACACAGATTACACATTACATTACATTGCCAAAAGTACACAAAGAACAATAAGATACAACGTAAGATACAAAAGAATAATAGGAATAAAATAGCTTCTCTAACTCCTGTATTGTGCAGTGCTGTCTGTGATGCTGATGGTGGTGATCCGGTACATCTCCAAGGTGCTGATATGGATCACAACCATCCTGGTAATTCTGGGTGCCGTCGGTAAGTAACGTTTCCAGTTAGTAGAGGCTTTTACCAAAAAAATGGTGAGAACTGTGCTGAGGGAACGCTTAAGGGGGTTCAATAGGACCTAGAGAGTCCTGTAAGGGCTAGTAGGGCTATTCATTCATTCATTCATCCTGCTTGAACATACAGTAAAAATGGGGATGAATACAAAAAAGGTGCATAACTCACAACAGTTGACTGGAGCAAGCAGGTAACTTGGGGCACCATTTCTCTGGATATTTCGCTAAGAAATGCCTCAAATTCCCGGCATGCTGAATGAGATCTAGGGCAGAAACCGCCATGGAATCCGTGTGTCGCTGAAACTGTTTGGAAAAGATGGATTAGTCCTGCTGCTTCTAGCCCCAGAGGGCTTGCATGATGAGAAAGTTGGGAACCACTTCATTAAAATGCAGATAAGAACAAAAACAATGGTTTTATTGCTCTTCATTACTGTGTCTTGCATTTGTCTATTAAACTTTTTATGTACACCCTTTTTGATGTACATAAAAACATATGACCAAACCATCATGATTCTAAATGACATTTTTATTGGATGTATTTCTTGGCTACTCTTAAATGTACAGAAATTAGAAGTTTACCTCGTAATGTTGTTTTATTGAGTCCCTCACTTTATGGTAAATATGAGTTGCTTTATAACTCACTGTAAATATAAGAGGAGCCTTTATTAAACACCGGGAGCTAAATTCAGGGGATATATATAGTAAAAAATGTATTGTGAGGCATCTAAGCGCTGTGTTCCCTTCTGTAGGAGGGACAGGGGTCCTGTGGTGGCTGTACGTGGACCACAGGAAGGCCCTTGACAACGCCACCACGTCCGTGTTCGGTAAGGAGGTGGTCGCGGACAACGTGAAAGCCCTGCTTATCTACGCCATCATCTCCACCGTCTTCACGGTACGCCCTCGGGGTTCCCCTGACATTGGCGTTTGCCTGTCTTCCCCAGCTTTCTCTGCCTCCTTGTCTGTCCCTACACCCCATCCCACCCCTTACGCGGCACCGGCCCAGATGCGTCAGGCTTGTGTTACATGATGCATTTCAAAGTGCAACAGGACATTAGGGTGGGGTTACAGTGGAAGGATTTGGGGGGAAGGAATGTGTATTGGTTCTCCTTCATAATTCATTTATGGGGGGGATGGTACTTGGAGGACGCCCCAACTGTTTTGGGATATACTAAAGCAGTTTGTTTTTAAATGTCTGCTAAAATACGGGTCATTAAGGAGCAGGCAGGGGTGAGGGCATCTTGCTTAAGGATGCTTACATGGGGTTTTGACCCCAGAACCTTTTGGCTGGGAGTCAAACTCCCTATTACCTCTCCCGCAAATGGTACGCACTACTGTCAAGGGAGAAACTAAATGGATTGCATTTATTAAGCGCTTTCCTAACCTGTGGCCCCTGTGCAAGGCAACAGCCATTTTATCTGGAGCAGTGAGGGTTAGTATTCTTGCTGAGGGACGCCTTGATTCTTTACTAGAGGGAGCCAGGAATCGAACCAGCAGCCTTCTAGACACTGCCAGTTGGGATGTCTCAGTTAGTTAGTATTAACTAAAATCTCTAGCCAGCGTATTCTGACCCTAGAACCATTCAACCCTAGAAACGTTCAGTGTCAGTTTGGGTGGGACCTCTCACCAGCGTGTTGTTCCTCTGCAGGTGGTGCTGCTGCTCGTCATCTTCTTCATGAGGAAGCGGGTGGCGCTGACCATCGCTCTGTTCCACGTGGCGGGCAAGGTGTTCATCCACCTGCCCCTGCTGGCGCTGCAGCCCTTCTGGACGTTCCTGGGCCTCATGCTCTTCTGGGTCTACTGGATCTCCGTCTTCCTCTTCCTAGGGATCTCAGGTACAGGATACAGACGATCTGGGGATGGTTGAGTGAATTTTTAATGTGCCAAAAATATTCAAATGGTAATATTGGGTTGATTCGCATCTCAACTGTGCTCTCTTTCTGTTTTGCACACGCACACACAAACACCTTTTCCTGTTTAAGCTGAGGATGACTGTTTCCCATAATGCATCTCTCTGAATGCTATTACAGTCAACTCCCTGGCTCTGACTTCTAAGAGTTTCTGAGGACAATCTGGACACACACAGATGTATTGTTATTAATGTCCTGACGGTCACCCCATTCTGGAATAGTGTGATATCCGCTGTGGTGACATTTTCAGTCTGTGTTTCGTGGCATGACCTGAACGCCCCTCCCCCTCCCACGAGCACGTCTGGAATCTGGAACCAGCAGTGTGACGTAGGAGGGGTCTGGTCAAAGGACCGCTTCTCCTCTAACACACACGCACACATATACACGAGCATATACACTCACGCAAGCATATCCACACACAGACCCGCATATGTGACACGCACGCATATATATACACACACACACATTGGTTTTGCATCAGAATGGTAATATCCAAAGTGCTAGTCCGTGTGTAGAGATTGTTTGTTTGTTTGTTTGTTTGTTGGGTGCTTTGAAGACTTGAGGCCTTACGCAGAACCATATGCATGAGGGAGGGCACGGGACAGAGAAAGGCCTGTTGGGGCAAAAGAGTTTTAATACTGTGTAGGTTGGGGGCGGTAGCGATCTTGTTGTCAGACACTGCTCCAAACCTCATTGTCTTCAGGCCATTCTCTAGTTGTTTTCCATATGGTAGGATCAGTACGATAACCTCAGCAATAACAACTAGGGCTGTTAACTATATTTCACGTAATCGACTAAGAGGGGCAGTCAGTTTGTCAGAATAACCAGACTGAAATACAATAATTATGGCAAATATACAGACTTTATTTGGAGATGGTTGTCTTTGTACACACAGCTTCTGCCTGGTTTGACTGCAGGACCCTAGTCCTGTCCTGCTTGTTGTCTATTGGTTGATATGGATACTAACCCTATTTATCAGACACCGAGGTGTCATTTAGCAGGATAACACACCTTTCAGACATCATGTGTCAGACACAGGGTGTCATTTATCAGACTCCTTTACTTAAAAATACTTGACGTGACATTTATTTTAGATACATGTCATTAAGCATCATCTAGAGCTGTTGGTGTCTTGCTCAAGGACACCTACAGGTTGACTACGTACCTTGGAGTTTTGAACCCAGAACCTGGGAGTTAAATGCTCCAACCGCCGGCTAGTAAGCTTTTTATCAATGACTGAAACCTTACTAAGAGATTAGGTCGCGTCTGATCTTCCGAGAGCTGCTCTCCGCTCAACCTCAAAACCGTGGCTGTGTAAAGTAAAAAATATATATTGATACAACTAGCATGTTAAAATAAGTTGGTAGTCTTTTCCCAGAACGAGTCGAACTCTACCATTAGTGGTAAATCTACCAATGTACACCTCCACAGGGACCCCCATCAAGAGCAACAGCACGGGGCTGGTTGAGTTCCAGATGAAGCAGCCCTTCCAGTACCTGGTGTGGTACCACGCCGTGGGACTCATCTGGATCAGCGAGTTCATCCTTGCCTTCCAGCAGATGACCATCGCCGGCGCCGTCGTCACCTACTACTTCACGCGGTATTCACTCATTCATTCGTTCATTTATTCATTACTTCACAAGGTAGACGACACGGAGATTCAGCCATTCTTTCAAGGCTTCTTTACCATCCTCTGCATGGACACTTCACTCGTTTGTTTATTTATAGGCCATTCATTCATTCATTTCTTGACACTGTAGACAAGGTTACATACCACCCTCCAAGCTTCACTCTCATTCACTCACCTCATTCACTCAGAAGGTAATGACTGTAACACACCAGCTGGACATGTAGGCACTTCAAGCTGAATTCACACTCCTGCGGACCCCACATTAGCGAAGATCCATGCAGAGACCCGTGTGGAT
This sequence comes from Lota lota, assembly GCA_026745465.1. Lineage (NCBI taxonomy): Eukaryota > Metazoa > Chordata > Actinopteri > Gadiformes > Lotidae > Lota > Lota lota. The sequence continues at coordinate 1,214,124 of JACYXH010000810.1, read as the reverse complement.
CTTTGCTAATGTAGGGTCTGCAGAAGTGTGATTCCAGTGTATTACGATAAACCAGGGATTAAGAAATCCTGACGGAATGATTTCCAATACCGTGAAAAATACATACATGGAGATGCTGTATTGTGGTGTTGTAGTGCACAGCAGGCGCCACCAGAGGGCAGTCTCTACTTCTAGAACAGGCAGCTGAGCTCAGATGGCGAGTGGTGGGGATAATGTTACAAGACTTAGTAATGCATTGTAAATATGTAAATATTGCCACATATAACTTTATCTCGGGATGAATTTTTCCAACTACAACAGCAGTTTGTAAGCTCAACTGAGAGTCTGCCACCACAACATTTCCATTCAGCCCACTGATGTGTCGTACCCACCTCAGCGTAAAAGTGTCCTCCGGCAAGAATCTATGGAAGATGGGCATTTACTTCCTATCAATTCATTGTTCTAAGGGCCATAAGTATTTAAACCCAGCAAGACTTGTCTAAGTAGGCTAATTGAATATAAGACGCAGAGCATTGTAGGCTAGACAATGTCATGAATGCTACAATGACGTCTATCACCAGCAGCTCAGAAATTATGTTATTTAAACAACACAAATCACAAGTCATATACAGTATACCCCAGTGAAATGTCAGGACGATATGATGGAAATAAATAGTGCACAAGCCTGCCCACATCACGGTAATGAGATCTCATGGGGGCAGTATCAAGTATCAAGTCGACATGAACCGACTAGCAAACACGGAAACATACATATTGAAAATAGGTGCAAAAAGATGCTGCTACACACACCCCACCCTCTTTCTAGACATTTATTCATTCATTCATTTATAAGGTTGACACCACGGTAATTAAGTGCCATACAACTTATCCATGATATTCACATTTAATAATTTAGCAGACGCTTTTAACGAAAGAGACTGGCAAGTGAAGTGAGGCTGAGAACAATCGAATCAGAGAATCACAATTGGAATAGTGCTGCTTGACCAAGTTTCCAAAAACAAAAAAGCAACCTTTTTAAAAGAGCTATTGTAATCCCATTTGACTTTTGACTAAGTTGAATATGGTTTATCGTGTCTGCGTGTGGGGACACAACAGGAATAAGTCCGATATCCCGGCCCTGCCCATCATCTCTTCGATGTGGCGGGCGTTCCGTTACCACCTGGGCACTGTCGCCATGGGCTCCTTCATCATCACGCTGGTCAAGATCCCACGCATCATCCTCACCTACCTGCACAGCCAGCTCAAAGGAAAGGTGGGTGTCACGCCTGCTCTAATCTCAGTCCCAACAGTCCTACTATGTTATAGCAGAACCTCTGGGAGATGCAGCCCAGAGCCCGGGATGGAAACCAAAGACTGAAAGGGGTGCTCATTCGCAGATGATTCTTTCAGAAAGGAATTTGAATGTATAATAAATGTAGTGTCTGCAGTGGCAGACACATACAACATCACTCACGTGATGTTGTATGTGTTTCGATCGGCTCAGACCAATGGGATTACATTTTATAAAAAAACACTGGCGCAAGAACCGCAAAACCACAACCCCGAAAGTGCGATGACAAATAAAGATTCTTCCTCTTCCTCTTATCTTCTCTCTCCGCAGGAGAACGCGTGTGCACGCTGCATGCTGAAGGCCTGTGTGTGCTGCCTGTGGTGTTTGGAGAAGTGTCTGGCCTTCCTCAACCAGGTAAACACCCAGCATAATGCCGTGTCCATCACACTATTATGACCCATAATTCAGAAGACCTCCGCATGAAGGGAGATCACACGTGAACGCAAGTTAACATTATTCATTATTAAACATGCGCACAAATTTTACGTGCGCGCACACAGACCTGTGTGTGTGTGTGTGTGTGTGTGTGTGTGTGTGTGTGTGTGTGTGTGTGTGTGTGTGTGTGTGTGTGTGTGTGTGTGTGTGTGTGTGTGTGTGTGTGTGTGTGTGTGTGTGTGTGTGTGTGTGTGTTGTATGGATATTACCAGCATTCTTTTAATAGAAAAAGGTTGGTTGGTTTATGTTGAATACTGAAGATTAAAAGAGCACAACAAACATAGCTTACTGCCCAGCTGGCAGGAGAGAGTGGAGGCCGTACAGACTGTTGGGTCTAGGTGCCCAGGTGTGGCTTGTTGGCCTGACAACCCCCTCACCACAACGCAGGCAGACATGTGGGAGGGGCCTTGAACATGCTCCGTCCTGAGTGCTAACCCGCTCATACGTGTTTTTGTCATTGATTCAGAACGCCTACACGGCCACCGCAATCAACAGCACCAACTTCTGCACCTCGGCCCGCGACGCTCTAGGCATCCTGGTGGAGAACGCCCTGCGTGTGGCCACCATCAACTCCATCGGAGACTTCGCCCTCTTCCTGGGAAAGGTATTTAGGTTGTGCCTAAGAGTGTTATAGGTGTTTATTTTCATAGCATTCCGCTAATTAGTTAGGTAAATGCTTATTGACTGATGCTATGGTAAATTAGCTAACTGGCACATGCTACGCTAATTACCAAATGCTATGCTAATTATCCCATTATAAGCTAATTAGCATAGCCCCGAGCTGTTAAGTCATGAATGAAAATATGTGGACTCAGCTATGGGTTTTTCAGCTCATGTTGATGTTCTGGTCCTGATTCATGCGTAATATTGTTCTTCTACCTTGTGAATGAATGGTGTTCTTTGTGTGGGACCCTGTCAGGTGCTGGTAGTGTCATGCACGGCGTTTGTGGGCGTGCTGTCTCTGAACTACCAGCGGGACTACACGGTGTGGGTGCTTCCCCTCTTCATCGTGTGCTTGTTCGCCTTCCTGGTGGCCCACTGCTTCCTGTCGGTGTTCGAGATCGTGGTGGACGTCCTGTTCCTCTGCTTCGCTATCGACACCAAGTACAATGACGGCAGCTCGGGGCGAGAGTACTACATGGACAAGGCCCTGATGGTGAGAGATGGACAAGGCTCTGAGAGAGAAAGAGAGAGTGTGCACACTACATGGACATGGCTCTGAGGGAGAGAGGGAATATATGGAATAGAGGGATGGAGATGGGAATAGAGGAGGAAAGGAAAAGTGGAGACGCACCAATACACATTAGTCACTAGGGCGAAATCTGCTATATAGCAGCAGTGCGTGAATAAAATGATGCACTGTGACGTACTTTAAACACTCTTCTGTCCAGGGGCTGAAAACTCCACCAGTCTAGAAACAATGGAACGCGGTAGAGACGGAACAAGCCTCGAAGCACCAGTGTAGACCATTATTACAGTCTACTCTATACATTTTTTTTACATTTAACGGTCACATTTCTCCAAAGGGACTTGCGGGGGCTGAAGGTGAGATTTAAAACCTATAATTTGACTAATTTGCTAGAAATGGCATAGCCACCCATCAGCTATGGTAAGTGAGCTGCGCTGTGAGAATAGTGAGTTCACTGCGCCGGCCTCAGTAAAAGACAATGTAGATTGTAGACCGCTCCCGGCTCATTTCTGACCAATCAGGGCATCTCTTCCCTGATTGTTTCGGGGAATCCATCTTGCCTGTACATCACAGGTGCGTATTTCTTCATGGTGGAGAAACGTAGGGAGCGGACATTTAAAGAGCAGGTGGGGGGTTTAGGGTTAGGTACGAGTACGACTCTACCTCTAGTGGTAAATCTACCATTGTACAGGTGGGGTGTGGACACTGGGGTTTTATGATTCAAGGCCCTTCTCATAATGAGCGAGTCATCAAATTTAATGCATGCCTCGAGGTGGCAGGAAAGCAGGAAAAACACTCCTCTTGACAGGTGTTGAGATGTATAGACTGCCGTTTTCAGGGGCGTGGCCTAGGGCTGACCTGTATGGTCTCCAGCAGGTGGAGGTGTTTGCTGAGAGGTCTCGGGGTGGCTTCTGGTTTCAGGTTTTTCCATAGTCTGTTCATCAACACCTACACCCTCCTCCGGCCCGGTGTCTGGCCTGTTATCTGACACCTGTAAAGACGTATGACTCCGCTGTGGCGGCCAAAACAAAGGAGGAGAGAATATAATGGGAAAATGTATTTTTTGTTTTACGTTGTTAAAATGGCATTTTTCATACCTTGCTTTCCCGCTCTTTCCTTCTCCAAGGAATTTGTTGAGGGCAGCAAGAAGGGGGGCCGATACAAACCAGGTGATGGAGACCAACAAGAGATGAAGAAAATGGTGAGCTTAAAAAAAAATGTTTTCACGACATGTTTTTTCTCCAGGGATATTACAGATGAAAGAAGTTTTAGTTTGACTTTTTTTTTTTAATGTTTTGTCCCCACAGAATCTCTGAGGGGGGACTCCATCCTTGCCAAGCCAAGATTAAACGCCACATACTCCAAGAAGAATTTCTGTTGCAGTTTTTTTTTTTTTTTTTACATGCCAGGTTTTAAACACGAATTACTAACGCACTTTACACAAAAGTGGAAATGTTTGGTGGTTTAAGGAAGGTTTTTTGTATTTAGTTGTTTCACAAATTGAAAATATTGGTTGGTAACCAATATCTCTGTTACTAATCACACTAATTACTTTTTTTATTTTTTATATCCAGAAACGTCATATTTGTTTCTGGATGTTCAAGTACTAGTTAGCGTGTTTTTGTTCTCTTAAATAACTCAGGTTTTCCAGAAACGTACCTATAAAATAAATTGCTACCCAAAGATATGTCCGTTCAGACGACGTTTGACCTTTCAATAATGTAAATCTCATGTTTTGGATATTCTTAGTTGGGATAAGCTATATTTTTTAATCATTATCTATTAACTTATACCAGCTTTTTAAAGAAAGTTGTGAACAGACTGACGTCTGTCACAGACTGGAGTAACATGTTTTATAATCGTGCTTTTTAAAATGATTATAGTTGGCTGTTAACGTGAAGATCTGTTCAACCATTGACTGTCTCTAATGGTTTGTCAAAGTGCCTTCATATTGAACCTTTTTCTTAATAAATAAGTGTCAATGCAAAGATTTCCTTGTTATATTTGTTGTTACTTTGTAAATGCCAACATACTGTAACATTAGCTACACAAAGATGGTGCACAATTCTACAAGTAAGTCTCAATCCTAGTAGGGGCTTGTGGTTTATAAAGAATGATAATCGCATTATTAAGTGTGATAATCTAAACATGGACAATTATTAATCAAAACTTTTTTAATTGGTATTTTCTTATCATTTGTACCAAGTATGCTTTTCCATACAACAATGTAACCGTTTGAAAACCAAGTTAAACATAATGACTACATGTCCCAGCTCTCACCACACGATGGCGGTAAATATTAAAATACGTTAACACTGGTACTATACTTAAAAACTTTCTGGAAACAACGAAATTCTATTTTTCAATGTCAACAGCTCAGCATTGAAGCAGTGTGATTTAAAGGTTGAAGGAGCAGGTGTTGTTTGCTGCGGTTGTAGAACAACTGATTGATTTCGATAAGGCTAGTTGATGAGTTAATGGGATTTGCCATTCAAATGTTTACTTGTTGTTTTCAGTTTTTCATATAGCAGCATGTTTAAAGCATCTTAGCTTGGTCGAACCGAACGATAGATTTCTGCCTCAGTTTTGCAAACAGTCCCATTTCTGTCCAATATCGACTAGGCAGCACTAAGTAAGGATTTATCGATAGCTTCCTCGCCGCAGCAGCACACTTCCTTGAAATACAGCAATGAAGAAGAAAAAAAGCACATACTAAACAGCTCAATCTCTGGCTGTGACTCACGCTTAATTGATTTATTCTGTTTACTTGCGGAAGCAATTCTTGTAAACCGTTAAAAGCTGGTCATTTGACAGAACTACATGAAAGGACAACCCTTCACACACAGGTTAGTGTCGGGAAGCGAAATTAGGCATAACTGTAACTTCTGTTTTTGTTGTTATTAATACCAGTGTCGTCGAATAGTGTTACAAAAGAGACCACATTTGTCCCAAGTTGTAGAAGAGATTCAGTTCGTTGATGTATAGGTTGAGGGGTGGGGTGGTGTGTGTGTGTGTGTGTGTGGGGGGGGGGGGGGGGGGGGGGGGGGGGGGGGGGGGGGGGTGTGTGTGTGTGTGTGTGTGTGTGTGTGTGTGTGTGGGGGGGGGGGGGGGGGGGGGGGGGGGGGGGGGGGGGGGGTCCCGGATGATCTAATTAATTTGCTGTGCATCTATTAAAGCTGTCCTGAGCGGCTCCGGTATGTGTCTTCACGTACCAAAACAGTATCCCTTTATACGACCCTGACTCAGCTTAAGGCACGCGAGGCCAGAGTACCCCCTCAGCAACTTCTACTCAAACTGTAGCAATAGCACTCCGTTTTGTACAAACTCATACAAATGTGTTTGTTACATGAAAGATGGCAAACGCAAGGTGAATGCGTGGGTTAGGGTTATGAGAGCAAGTGTGCGGTTAGCCACCGTGGGCATGTTTCGTGTATTAGCAGTGTTAGCCCTCCCTTTTTGAGCTAGTCCGAAAGTTGAATCATGACGTTCACATCCTCTTGTGTCTTGGTGCACAACATTAGTGATGAACAAGAAAAGTATTGGGGAATTTAGAAATGTAAAGGATATTATAGCGACTATTTCATATCATAATCAGATGTTTATGTCCACCAAAGGACTGTGATATACGTTCACATTGATGAGCCTTGTCATGTCACGTGGGATATATTATGTTCGGCCTTATGTCGTCTTCACATGGAATAACATTTTTGTATTGACTTACCTAAGGAAGTAGGCCTACAACGTTGACACTTTATTATCTGATGAGAAATAATAAATAGGCCCACTGAAGTTATATTTTTAACACCGTGACACGTGGACATTAAATATGCAGCTGCTCTGACGAAGTCAAACACATGACCCATCGGAGGAGAAAGTACCTTGGTACCACTCACTCAAACTCATTTCCACATCCACCATGATGACGAGTATGTTCCTCCGATGCTCCTGACTCGCAGATATTTAAATGGCTTCCTGAAATGGCAGCGAATTTCCCATCAGTGCTTAGTAGTAGCCCATGTCTACATTCTCCCAACCTATGACTCTGGAGGTCTGCTGTAGAGGTTTATATGCAGCTAATCGTGGGAAATCCAAGGAATGTGCCGCATATTATGGGTGGATAATATGCTTTTTGTTTGTCTATTTGCCTGGTCAGTGTTTTGTCCTGCGAAAAAAGCGGTGTGAGAATGAATATGTCTGATATTTACTCAGCTATGCCCACTTCTGAATCTTGGGCTCCTGTCAGGTACTGCTGCCAACACACACACACACACACACACACACACACACACACACACACACACACACACACACACACACACACACACACACACACACACAGGTTGTGGTTGTAATGTTATGCACCCAGCGAAAAAGAAAAACATTGAATTGTCTCAGGAAAACAAATGAGCAAAGCAAATATAAACTTTTTTGTTTTCTTTTTATTAAGGTCAATGCGTTGGCATTTGCATTTGTTGACGTCATTTTGCTGCTGTGTGTGCGTGTACATGAGCCATCTCTAAAGTGTGACTGTGTCACACACCGACTTATAAAATATTCACCTCCACTCCTTCTACATAATGCAATAATGGCCATTAACCAGAATCCATTGCATATCAATAAGAAATGCAGAGAAATGTGGCACGACTGCCTGCTGTCATTCTCTCTCGCGTCTACTTTAACACTCAGGCTGTGAATTCCTTTCATGTTTACTTTCTTTTGGTGCATTTATTTAGCGTTCTTTTGCCATGTAGAGTACAAAAGGAGTCTAGATCGAATTAGATAAGATTATGTGCCCTCAGGGCAATTTGGTTTTTATGGCAGGAGATAACAGGATTTAGAATATAATAAATATAAATAGAAGTCGTGGAAGATAAGTCAACCTTAAGGAAAGGTCGTGAATTCATTGCATAATGCAAATCATAAGCTTTGTCTTTTTATTTGTCTTTTTTTTTACAGAGAAATGTCCAATGTCCTTTTTTTTCTACTCACGCTAAACTTTTTCAATTTGTTCTAATTCTTATGGTGCAATTTATTGAAAACTGCAGTGTAACTTTCTTTCCATTGCACCTATAACCTTTTCCCGCCAAAACGTAGTTCCAGCTGTTAAAAATGATTTAAAGTACAAAGTATCTGAAGAATAAGAAAACAATCCACCACAAATCAATCAACCCAGGAACTCTTTCTTCTCTAAATCAATTTGGTTTGCGGAGTTGATGAAAACAACCCTTGAACAAAAGTGATGGCGGCAGTGAAAAAGTTATACACATACTGCAGCTTAAACGTCTTAGAAAGTAGTTGTGCACCCTTATTTAGAAGGGAGATGCCAAAGACGAAACTTGCTGACAAAACTTTTAAGTGTATTTTAACAGCGTCTGAGTCTCCAAGATGTATAACTCCACACAGCGAGCACACCATGTTCAATATAATATTTATTTCAGCAAATCATACATACACAGTAAAAATGTCTTAACTCTTTAAACGATGCCATACAAGTGTTCTGTCATGACAGCATGTGATTGGTTGAGAGTGACTACCGTGTCATGGGTTATCTAAGCACTGCTCATATGTCGTCACCACCCAAAAGACCACAGACATTAGGAATGAGGTTTCTCTGGAACACCAGAGAAACAGACTTAATGAAACTATGAGCTCAAATTCTTGTCCAACAAAGATGGCACCTTTCAGACCCTAAACATGGAATCTCGATGAGATATTCGATAGTTGACAGTTGAGCCTCATGAATATCCCTCTTATTTATTTTTAACTAGGTTCCCCCCCATCTGTATAAACTTGACAGTCCCGGACAATCAATAGCACAAGCAAATCTACAGTTAGCTTGAAATCAGTTATGTCGCTAGCCTTGGCAGGATGAAACGTTTATCAACACGTTTTCTTATTGAAGCATAAAAAAAAAGAACAATTAAAGACATCCTTCAAACCTAAAGCTGCTGCCTGCACGCAAAAAATCCCCTTTGTTTGGTTATCGTACTAATATATAAAACATCCTCCATACCGAAGCACGTGTTTGTACAGAGATCACTTACATTGATAGGCTAGTCTAGGAAACAAAGCAAAGGAAAGGCTATGAGGTATGCATCACTACCGTTAAGGGAAGAAGCAAAACACAGAGTGAAACCCAAAGACTGAGCGGTCTGCATATCAAACAGACTGGTGGCTGGGAACACAGTGAAGGTATTTAAAACCAGGTGTATTCATAGCATGCACACTATTCCTCCACCTTCACGTACACCACCACCACCAAAAAAAGGCACACCTCACCCCACCTGCCCTGCCAATCACCCCCCCCCCCCTTAACAGGTCTTCAGTGCATAAATGCTTGTTTGTTTGTGTGTGTGTTTGTAAAGGTGTGTGTGTGCGTGTATACTGTATAGTTGTGTGTGTGTATATAGGTGTTTGTGTGTGTTTACTGTATATGTAGGTGTTTGTGTATGTTTACTGTATATATGTGTGTGTGTGTCTGTATAGGTGTGTGTGTATATGTGTACAGGTGTGTGCGTGTATATAGGTGTTTGTGTAGGTGTGTGTAGGTCTATGTGTATAGGTGTGTGTGTGTATGGGTGTAGATATGTTTGTGTGTGTGTGTATAGATGTGTGTGGATATGTCTATAGGTGTGTGGTATTGTTTGTGTATAGCTGTGTGTGTGTGTGTGTATAAGAGTTCCTAGAGTATAATGAGCACTATGAAAAGTCATGTAATAATCAAGCTTTCGCTGGAACACTAAGTATGCTACTTGTATGTCGTTTTACGTAGAACAAATAACAGCAGTCTGAAACCCCCCGCTACGTCGTGTTTGGACCCCCTGGTGGGCGTACACCTCTGGGTGCAGCTCTCCGCAGTTTGAAAGGGTTGGTTGCCGAAGGCCTTTGTAACTCTTGGTTTATAGTTACATCCAATAAAATGTAAGAACCCCCTGTTCATTTTCTTGTGTTTAGTTATCTATTTCTCCAGATGTCCTTCTAGAAACCAACTTGTTTTAAAATACGCTGCACTCAAATCTGTTAGATCTTTGCATTTAAAATGCAGTGGACAGTTTTGCTACATCACAGCTTTCTTTACTCCTATTATTTGGGCTTTTCCTGTGGCAAGGCTCTTTAAAAGACATCTTTTTTTTTCTTCCATAAAAACGGCAAGTTATGTCTCTCACCAAACTCAAAGCAAATATTTTTTTGTATTTATGGGTCTATTTGTGTTTTTGTTCTTTTAAAGAAGCGGGTGTCTAACTCCTATGTCCTACTGTTTCCTTACGGTTGGAGCTTGCCCACTAATGGAATCAACCTAGTGTGTGCAATGTTTCTGCTATCTGCATTATCGACATCACACCGATACAAAAAGATCCGACTAGATCAGGAACACGGGAGAGAGGGAGGGAGGAGACGAAGAAGAGGAGAGAGGAGAAGGAGGGGAGGAGGAGAGGTTACATCTCCTTAACACTGAACCTTGGGCTTCAGCAGGCATACCCTAGGTCCTACAAAGAAGAGGACACAGGCTATCCAATGAGAGGGAAGGGTCTTTGCACAAGTGACCGTATCCAAAGGAGTTGTATTGGCTTTCGATGCTGTACAAGTCCTGATTTCACTGGCGCCGACTGCTGGCCGACACACGGATGAACGCGGTGTCGTTAGCCAATGGCGCGCGAGAGGAGTCAGAGAAGAGAAAGCGTAAAAGGTTTACCAGGGATATTGGTATTGTGGACTTATGAACAAACAAAACACTGAGAAGAGTCCATAGGCTGTTAGTACGAATAAGTATCTGCCCCGGGGAAAAGTCACCTAAAAACGTGCAGTTTGACCAAGAGAACTAATTTTCTCTTTTCACTTCTCTTTTTTTTTTCTGAAGAAGGTGAACACATTACGACAGGTATTCATCGGTGCCGTCGTCATCGTCCTCGTCTTCGTCATCCTCATCGTCGTCCATCCCAGCCTTGGCGTTCCGACCGAAGGAGTCCTTGTCTTCGTCCGAGAACAGAGAGTCTCCGCTGCCCGGGTCTCCGGAAGACTCCAAGACCACGCCTGATTCAAAAAGAAACGTATGCACAAAAGTCCTTCTTTATACATCTCCATTTGTACAGCTCTTATCGTGTAAAGTATGTACACATTTTCTCTATATTCTTTGTAGTTCTACTGTTTTAAATTGTACATTTCTTTTTTAAGCTGCTACTGTCCTGCACTTGCTGCCATGGCACCCGAATTTCCCGTCTGGGATCAATAAAGTATCATCTTATCTTATCTTCAAGTAGCTTAGCCGTAAAACAAATGTCCCTGTGTTGTAGAGTCGTAGCTTCTCTAGTAGAACAGTGTGTATATTCCAAGAGAAGATTTCAATATTTTAACATAACAAGCTCTCATCAAACACTACTTATAGAAAGAGGGGGAGTAAGAACGGAGCTTGTTTTAAAATCAGCAGAGACAGTTAAACAATAGTTTAATCCAGCTGCCGCCCTTCTGCAATTTTAATCAATACAATGCAAACAGTTTTCACAGCGCAAGCACTTTAGCAGCTACTTGACACTCCGTACGGGCCAGTAGTTCAGCACTGCTTTAGGTTAAAGCGTACATATATACAGGCTAATCATTGCTTTGATATCTGGATGCTGCTTTTATGGTCGTAATCCGCTCACCACAGTCTGCAGGGCCATGTGTGCGTGAGCCGGATGCCTCGTTGCCATAGCGATCCACACACCAACACTGCCCACTGCTGCCGTGGCACTGGTGGGTTCGGTAGTACCCCTCCTCATCACAGGCGGGCAGGTACTGACCTGCACACACACACACACACGCACACACACACACACACACATTGGTTTCGTTTATTTAATCCGCATTTAGACGTCCGCATTTAAACTGGTGATGGTTTACAGATAACATTGTCATTTAAATACAAAGAATAATACAAATGAACTACCAGACAATTGTAATACAATGCTATGTAATAAAAGTGATGACAAAAATACATGAATATACACACATACATGCACATACACGCAAACACTCGCATAGACACCCCCCACATACACATACACATACACACACAATCACATACACATACTACACTGTTTACACATATCTCACCAAGTAGTTTTTTCCCAGCCTGCTTCTTGTTGATGTTTGACAGCTCTACCTTACAGGGGGAGTCTGGGAGAGAGAGAGAGAGAGAGAGAGAGAGAGAGAGAGAGACTATGAAACAAAGCACAGCGTATGTTCTGCTGCCTTGGAACCTGCAGTCTCTACTCTGAGTTCCAGCTTTTGAAGATAAGTGCTGCTGAGTCCCTCGCTGTTCTAGAAAGAACAAATACAAAAACAAACAGAAAACTTTTATATGCATTGAAACACAAAGCCGTGGAGACGCATAACAGATCTCCACCTGGGAGTCAAGAACAGCTCTGGTCAGCTGATCAAATATCCCCCCGCATGGGGAATCTGAAACTGAGGCTTTTTGATCAGGCAAGGCCTTGGAAACAGGAAAAGAAAGGAAACATCTATAAATAATGTATAGCGTGTATAATGTATAAGGCTTCCATTCGGACAAGACTGTGTTTGATAGCATTCAGAGCCAAACCAAAGTATGGCTTGTATTCTATAATAAAAATACTACTATATAGCACTTTGAAAGTGACAGTTACACAGTGCTTGTCAGATTGAAAAATGGGAAAAGTGTTTCACAAAACCTCAATAAATCACAATAAAAATAAATGAAATAAAAATGAATTCAAACTAAATAAAATGTTAATAGAGGTGGAGAAGAAGCACAATAGCAGTACATATAAATAGAAAAATACAAAAACCAATAACCAAAATAAAATGTCCAACTCTCTTGGTATCATAATTTACGCAGTCAGTTTTCTATTAATAAGGTTGCCATCTGTACGAGATAACCTGTGACTTGAGTGAACTGAGCGTGAACCTGGGAGCTTGTTTTGAGAGATGTAACTTTGCTTCCTTCTCCCATGAGAGATTTGTTGACATTAACTGACAACCGCTTGGTTATTGATATGTTTTGAAACATGAAGTGGGTTGTAAAGGGACCCTTAATATGTTAGCGTTAGCTCATTATCAATAATAATTAGCATGTGCATGTAAAGCACTTGCCCTAAGACACCAGATCATTAACTTCCTAAGACTCTTAACTTAATTGGTGTTGAAATTGTTATTATAATGTGGTTTAATAGAATAAAGTTCATTTTATATTTTGTCTATATAATGTAAACAAAAAAGGAACTTTGAAATAAATCATGACTGCAGAAAAATCCTCTTGTGAGTTTGTGTAAATATATATGCATATAAATGTGTGTGTCTGTGTGCGAATGAGAGTGTGAGTGAGGGCATTGTCAGTTCATATTTGCTAGTGTGTGTGTGTGTGTGTGTGTGCGCGCATGTGCATGCATGTGTTTGTGTGTGTGTTAATATCTATATAGATTCATAACTTAAGATAAGTTGTACTTTATTCATTCCAGACAGGAAGTCCTACCCGTGTATAAATGTGTGTGTGGACGTGCGTATCTGCTCGTGTGTGTATGTGTGTGCAGGCAGTGGCGGCTAACCTGTGTGTCTCTGGAAGCAGGTGCACCACTCGGAGCTGCTGAGGAGCTGGTCGCGGCGCACGTCGCAGGACCTGAAGAAAACCTCAGAGCACGGCTCGTTGCGGTCCAGGTACAGGCTCCTGATCTCTGATTGGTCCAGCTGGAGGTCAAAGTTTGTGTCCAGACGGGAGAACATCCAGCCCAGGGGGTCCTTGCAGATGGGCGACGCCCCCACGTCAAACTCTGAAGGGAGACGAGAGGGGTGAGGAGCGCTGGGGGGAGTCACTGTTTCACTCCCATAGAAATGTTCTGGGTTCGATCCCCATTGTCCGCAGTCTAACCTGCTGTTATAAATTATAAATTAAATTGCCTAACCTCTACCTGCTCCTTAATGACATTTAACCGAATTCACTGGAAGTTGCTCGGGATAAAATCGTCTGCTGAATGACAAAGAAGTAGTAAATAGTAAGCCTTGTGAGACCGTCACGATCTCGCAAAGGCACATTCAGTTTCTATCTGCAGAGCTGTCTGGCCTCAATCCCGTTGAAAGCCTTTTCCAAAAATGTTAAAATGCCAAAACCAATCGGCACTCTGGGGAGGTATGCTAGGACCAGAGGAGGGAGTTTCAGTCTCTGAGGAGCAAGGAGGTTGCTGAATTTAAAAAAAGAAATGGCGGCGCCCAATGTAAAGTATAGAAATCAAAACAGCTTTAATCCGAAATAGAATGAATAACAATGTTACAAGATGAACTGATATCTGCACGGAATCTCTTATCTCATATTATAATGTTTTTACTTTACTTCCAACCGGATTCGGCAAGAGCTAAGAGAGCAAGTGCGTCACTCTGATTGGCTGGAGTTTATTGAACAACGTAAGGCTGCTGCAATATTAAGTATAATCAGTTGCTGCCCAGCCAAGGCCAGACTGATAGTCATTGGGAAATGCAAATGTTAACATCCGGATGGTCTCATGAGGCTAGTAAATAGTCACTGCAGATAGGACATTATTGATGGGAAATATGAGAGCGAAGAGGACTGGGTTCTCTACCACTGACACCTGCATGTATTCACTTAGGAGACACGTTGGCTTAAAACTGAGGATGAGAACAATCAACATACACAATCGATATTGGAGCGACTGAACTGAAGCGCTGTACAGTCTTCACACGCAATATGACTGCAGGATAGTTATAGGGATATAAGTTACATTTGAATTGTACTGTAAACCAGAACAGCAATGAATATATCATATATATTAGCCTTTTTATACATATATATACTCACATATATATATATATATATATATATATATATATATATATATATATATATATATATATAACATAATAAGCAATGCACTGTGGAAGCAACACATTGTGTAATAACCTACACAGTAGAAACTACACACGATAGCAACAACACACTGTGGAAGCAACAAACATCTAACATGTTGCTTTTGATGTGTGCATTCCTGTGTGTTTGTGTATGTGTGTGTGTGTGTGTGTGTGTGTGTGCTGCAGCAGAACCCACTGCTCTGGTTTGGTTTCGGGGACTTGGTTCTCTTGTGGCTGCCGTTCTCATGAAGCACTCTGAACCACTCCCTCAGCCGGCTCACCACTTCCTTGAGATCAGACTCACTGCACACTGGAGGAGAGAGAGAGAGAGAGAGAGAGAGAGAGAGAGAGAGAGAGAGAGAGAAAGAGAGAGAGACGAAGGAAAGACAGGGATTCTGTTTGATTGACGATACTTTCTGTTTTCTCTTCTTTCGTCCTGTTTTTGTATTCAACATCAGTATTCAATACCGACACAACTAACCCTAAATACTGATCACGATGATGACTGAGCGCTGCCAATCGCATGCACTTGCAGCTCAGCAAAAAAAAATCCCCAGAAATGAGTTATGAGTAATGCCGGTGTCATGACAGTATCATAATTCGGTTCACTCCATATTGATCTCTCTTGTAGATGTAGCTCCTCTGATCACTTAACGGTGATCAGAAGAACCTTTATATCTGTAGCCTCATCCTTTGATCAAGGAAGACACTGGCTGACTGTCTGCTCCTGCCTTTCAGAAAGGATGTATCACAGCAACCCCAGATGACGGATCCAGTTATCGGATTGGCTATATTAAAAACACAACCATTCAGTGGAAATCCAAAAATACGCGGCTGAAAAGAGCCATCTGTAGGCTGTTAATGTCTCCATTCATTCATTCCAGTTCCATTTGAGCCCCCTTCACACTTTATTACATTATTGCAAATTGGACATTTCAAATTGGGTGTTTAGCTGTTTTCTGAAAGGCTGCCAAACAGATGAGTTTGCCATGTTGCTTGTTGCAAGCTACAAGTTGTTATGCAGGAGAAATTTTGACAGCCAATCAAATTATTGCATAAAAATAATCGACTCATCGCAGCATGCTTGAGGCACTGGGCAGCAGGCTATACACCGAAAGAGTACAAGTAGTTTCTTTGTTTCATTTCACCAATTTTAGTTTTAAAGTACCGGTTGTGTTTTGCCACAATAGATTTATGTCATGTCAAATTTCCCAGGAACCTTCCATTATCCCAGATGGGAAGGGAGGACAGGCTGTCATGAAATCCCCTGATATCAATCACTACTGCACACGCATCAGTCTGAGTCTGTGTGTGCGCACATGAGCTTCACTCTCTATGTGGCTGTGTGTGTGTGTGTGTGTGTGTGTGTGTGTGTGTGTGTGTGTGTGTGTGTGTAAGTATGCATGCATGTGGGTGTATGTGTCTCAGTCTGTGTGTGTGTGTTTGCGCAGGTGTGTGTGTGTCTCAGCCTGTGTGTGTGTGTGTGTGTGTGTGTGTGTGTGTGCGTGTGTGCGTACATGTGTGCCAGTGTGTGTGTATGTTTGTGTGTGTGTGTGTGTGTGTGGGCCCCTACCTTTCTTCTCTGCACTGCTGTGCTCTGGCAGCGTGGTGCAGGGACACATGCCAGCACACCTCACAGAGATCTTCTTAACACTCATACAGGCCTGGTAGTCCAGCTTACACTGCACACAACATACACAGGGCCTTAACAATACAGCTTACACCACACACAACATACTGTACACAGGACATTAACAATACAACTTACACTGCACACAACATACACAGGACTTTAACAATACAGCTCACACTGCACACAACATACACAGGACCGTAGCAATACAGCTCACACTGCACAAAACATACACAGGACCGTAGCAATACATCTCACACTGCACACAACGTACACATGGACACACTTCAATATTGACCATGATACCATTATAACTTAAAAGTGCTGTAGGTAACATTCGAGAGTTGTAGAGTGAGAATTCCCGAACAGAGTTCGATTTGGAATATAAACGTCCCAAAAAAACACATCCTCCCTCTCTGCGTTTGTCCACCATTGAGATGAAAACACATCTAAAATCTAAACGTATGTCTCATACAGAGAAAGGTGCAGTCAACTCGGGAAAATGTATTCTCCCAGAGCATTTCCCTCACCAATAGCTGACAGATAGCTTTGCCATTCTTTTTAAATTACACTAAAATAATACCTCTTAAATCTCACCTACAGCACCATTAAAGGGGAACCGTCACTCTGCTATTTTATAATTTAAGAGAGGACTGCTTCATCCGCACATTGTGAAAAACAACATCTGCAACATCAACTCCCTCAACTCATCCGTGTTGAGGGAAATGAATGTCACACCTCAATGTGGTTTTACCCAAATGTCTGATTGTGTCAGTGTTTTGTGACAAAGCTTGCATTTCTGAGTGTTCTGTGGCTGTGTGTTTGCGTGTGTTTTGTGACTGTCTTTTGTGTCTGTCTGAGTGTCTTTGTGTGTGTATTTTTATGTGCGTGTGTGTGTGTGTGTGTGTGTGTCTCCCCGGTGTGTGTCCATTTGTATGTATGCACCAGTACCTTGGTGGAGTAGGTGTGTCCGTCCGTTCCACACACAGGGGAGGGGTGGACCACTGGACACAGCTCACACTTGGAGCCAGGACTCTGGAAGAGGCTGGGATCCTTGAAGCTACACAGGAAGGAAGAGCGGGGACACTAACATCAAAGGTCAAACACATAAAATGCCTTGACAAGCTCTTTTCTGAAGGGGAACACATCCTCAAACATGCATGATTTATCATTTAGCTCATTTAAATAGGTTTCTAAGGAAAGCTAGGATTTAATTTTTGATTCAGTGCGTTAACATGCACAATTTAAAACATATTTTTACCTGGATAAGGTAAGGTAAGGCTAACCCGATTACGACACCTAGGTAACCTGATCCTTACATGATGTTATTTGTCATGTAAAAACCTAACCGGGTTTCGCAGTGCATCAGAAGTCATCTGAATCATCCACTACACAACACTACTGTGTATATGAGGGTAGACCTTGCAGGGTGGTGTTGTGTTCTTAAAGGGGTTATGGGAAGCGTGTTATGGATTGGTGTGGGGGGTGATTTGTGATTGGCTTGCCTCTGCTGGACGGGAAATGAGGTCAGTGTGGTGTTACTGCTCTCACTCTCTCTCTGTCTCTCTCGTTGTCTGTCTGTCTATTTCTCTCTCTCTCTGTCCGTCTCTCTCTCTGTCTTTCTCTCTATCTGTCTGTCTCTCTCTTTCTATCTGTCTCCCTCTCTCTCGGGTTCTGTCTCTGTCTCTCTCTCTCTCTCTCTGTCTTTGCGTCTCTCTTTCTCGTTTTATATGCCTCTCTCAGAGAACAGAATGAGAGTGTGTTTGTGCGATTTGTAACTGTATATATATATATGTGTGTGTGTATGTGTGTGTCCCTCTTTCACACACATACACACGCTCACACACCTACAAACACACACAGGGTCCATTTATATCTATTGGCAGGACCTGGCGTCCATTGGAAGACAGAGCTGGGGTAATTGGACCCTGTAGTCACTGGGAGACGAGCTGCAATACATACATGCATAAAACACAGTGATGGTGACTTGCTTGTGCTTTATCTGCTTCTGCTCTTTTCTTTGTTTGTAGTGGGCTGTTTGTTTTGTTAGCCAACATCCAAATAGAAGGAAACGGACGTATGACACAAGAAGAGAGTGAAGAGAAGACCACAATTTTCTGCTCATTGAGGAGCCCCTCCGGCAACGTCTCT
The DNA here is from genome assembly GCA_026745465.1 of Lota lota. Lineage (NCBI taxonomy): Eukaryota > Metazoa > Chordata > Actinopteri > Gadiformes > Lotidae > Lota > Lota lota. The sequence goes on along the minus strand of JACYXH010000810.1, from coordinate 1,195,515 downwards.
TATCGCTCCCTTTGCTTATTTTTAGCCTCCAGTCCCTCGTTTCCAATTAGACATACTCTGAAACACGGGCGTGAAAATGGAAAAAGAAGCAGATAGGAGATAAGGATTATAACAAGGTATTCCTGGCTAGTGTTGCTGGCTAGTGTTGCTGGCTCACAGAATACCTCCAGGGGGGTAGTTGCTCGTATTGTTTTGTATATGCTATCTAGAGTCCAAGAGTACGGTGTGTCCTGTGTTATTTATCACATGTCCTCACATCCTTGAAGACAGGGGAATTTGACGTTTCAATCCAACTTCTCACTCCTGCTCAGTCCTTCTCTCACTCGCTTGCTCCCTCACTCATTCAAACACTCGCTCTCTCAAACACTCACCTTTTCTATGTGTGTATGTGTGTGTGTGTGTGTGTGTGTGTGTGCGTGCGCGGATGTGTGTATGTTTGAGCATGTGTGTTTATATGTGTGTGTGTGTATGCATGCCTGTATGTTAATTTGTTTGTGTATGTGTGTTTAAGCATGTATGTGTGTGTGTGTGTGTGTGTGTGTGTATGTGTAGGTGTGTCTGTGAGTGTGTGTGTGTGTAAGCATGTGTGTTAATTTGTGTGTGTATGTGTGTGTAAGCATGTGTGTGTATGTGTGTGTGTGTGGTGTGTGTGTGTGTATGTGTTCGTGTGTGAGTGTGTGAGTGTGTGTGTGTGTGTGTGTGTTTGTAAGCATATGTGTTAGTGTGTGTGTGTATATAGGCCCTACCTGACCCTCCGCTGGCTAATGCAGGTGGCGGTCTTGAAGTCCTCAGCCACACACACCTTGTGTCGGCCACACTTGATCTTCAGACAGGGGTCTTTGGCTGGGTCCAGCCCTGGAACACACACAAAACACACACTTATGACGCCATGCTCTGGGGCAGGGGTGTGTGTGGGTGTGTGTGTGTCCGAAAAACTGCTTATTTTATTCTACTGCTTTCTTACTCACTCACTCACTCAATTTGTCTGTCTGCGACATGTGTGTGTGTGTGTGTGTTTCTGTGAGCATGTGTGTATGTCTATGTCTCTGTGAGCATGTGTGTGTGTCTGCAACATGTGTGTGTTGTGTGTGTATCTGTGCGAGCATGTGTGTGTGTATACAATGTGTGTGTGTGTGTGTGTGTGTGTGTGTGTGTGTGTATGTGTGACTATGTGTTTGTGTCTGTGGGATTGTGACTGTGTGTAGATTCACGTGCGCACAGGCGCGTGTGTGTGTGTGTATGTGCGCGCTTGTCTGTGTGCTGCTTCTATTGAAGGTGCTTCAGAACTCCGGAGTCGGCCAAGTAAACGTCAGAACAAAGAGGTCCAGGAAATGATGTCAGCAGGAACTGATGTCAGGACACGCCAGCATTTCAAGGTGACACGCAGAGTAAATCATCCCTGTGGCTGTCGTCCTTCACGTGTCCTTCGATACGTTTCTTCGTAATGTTTATACTTTTCTCTTGGCAAGCCTGAGCCGTCCTCTCACATGAATGTTAAATATGTGGGGAAATGGTGTGTGTGTTGTTTGACATTGTCAAGATATCAGCACTGAGTCTCTCTGTCTCTCTCTATCTATCGCTCTCTCTGTCTGTCTCTCTCTTTCTCTCTCAATTTCAATTTAAGTCAAATGGTTTTTACTGGCAGAGCATTAAATATATTGCCAAAGCACGAAAAAAGTAAATAACAACAGATAAAACATTTTTTTAAAGTATCAAAAATAAAAGTAAGATACAATAATCTCTCTCTCCCCCTCTCTCTTCTATCTCTCATTCACACACTACCACTCACATATTCACTCTCTCCTCCCCCCCTCCCTCTGCACCATGAGCAGTAATGCTATTAAGTGTCTTCACAGCTAAAAACAGATGGGGTTTGGTGGCCACGCCCCCAGACTGACTCTAGTCATGCGTGGCTGGGGACTCCTATCTTATCCTATCGATGTGGTGTCCAAATCCAATCCAATCAAATCATACTTTATTTTTAGATCACTTTCCGTACATAACATTAGTACAAAGTGCTTAACACGTGAACCAACACAACAAGAGTATGAATGAGTATTCAAATAAAATATTAATCACAGAGATATGAGGATCTAGGGTCTAAGGATCACCCTCCCAGCCTGATCTGGGTTCAGGTCCTGGGGGTCCCAGAGTCTAAGGATCCCCCTCCCAACCTGATCTGGTTCCAGGTACTGGAGGTCCCAGGGTCTAAAGATCCCCCTCCCAGCCTGATCTGGGTTCAGGTCCTGGGGGTTCCAGGGTCTAAGGATCCCTCTCCTAGCCTGATCTGGGTTCAGGTCCTGGGGGTCCAAGGGTTTGGGCTCTCTCCCAGTGGAGGCTGCTTTTAGAACCCAGGAAGACCTTAAATTGAGAGACTTCAGTCCCTGTACCTGGAACTGACCCGGCTCTGTGTTCAAAGCATTGCTTGGTCCGCAGGACACAGGCCCAGATCTGATCTCAGAACGTTGAGTCTGTGACCTCTGACCCTGAGCTATAGAGCCTTACTGTAATCCTTGATCAGATTTTCTCCGATTATCCTCGCGCTCTCTCCTCCAGCGCTATTCTAATTCTATTGTTTCCTCGACAGAACTGTGTATGTGTGTGTGCATGTGTGTGTGCAAACACGCTTGTGGTGTGTGTGTGTGTGTGTGTGCTCTCTTGAGGCTTGCAGCGATACCCACAACAGAGAGTAGTAGTGACAATACAGCAATAACAAGGTGGCCACCAGAGAATGATGCATCTTGTTTATTTTATTCTTTCTCTTATTCTTTCTTTCAAGAAACATTCAACAGTTAAAGAGTGTAAATGATTTGTTGTTGTAAAATCGTTTTTGTAAAACTCGCTACATTAAGTCCTTGCTCCACCAGTACCAACACCAAACTGACTTCACACACCAGCACCAGTACTGACCCGACTTTATACACCAGAACATGTACCGACCTGACTCTACACACCAGTACCAACACCAACCTGACTGTAAACACCGGTACCAACACCAACCTGACTCCAATCAGC